>BQNB010001201.1:97901-144678 GCA_026074375.1 Tanacetum coccineum
GCTTAATTTGTGCTTATTTCTGTTTCTTGTTGCTTATTTATATGTTGTATGCCTATTTATGCTTTATGTCAAGTTTTTATTTTAATTAGTTAAGATTTAAGATCAAACTACCTCATATTGTCTTAAAACTGCACATTGAGTTTAAGCTCCTTTTTGCTGAATATTGCTTAAAAATGATAAGTGGTCATCTGTCTTAAGTTTTCCAAGATTAAAATCTCTTTTATAAGCTAAAAAGTCCTCAACCAAATTTAAGGGGGTGTTTGGGATAAGGGTGAAAATGATAATTTGCGTAATGTTGTGGGTTGAGTCACCAATCCAGTTTCTATAAGCTAAATTAAGGTACAATAATCAGTTTTCACAAGTTTTTATAGTTAAAACTTCATTAGTTAAGATTTTTATAGGTAGTTGTCAAAACTGTGTTAATTTAGAGTGATAGATTTGCTTATTTTGTTAATTAACTTTAGATAGCTTTAAATCCTCAATTTCAAGTTCATTTTGAGTAGTATCATGCATTAGCTATTGGCTATGAGGGCCTGCATTTGTGGTTTTGGTTTAGCAAATGCTTTGTCATAATAACCTCACAGTTTTAGAAGTCACTTTTTAAGCTAAAAGTTAGATAAGCTACATATAGTACTAGGTTCTGAAAATGAAAGAATAAGCTCATTAGTATGTATGCTATATCTGTTTTAACTTATTTTTGCTTTTAATTTTCATTAGTTAGCTTAAAATTTAGCCCCAAAGTGCCTCTAAGGGCTGTTTGGCTTTGTTTTTGCCCTGGTGCAAAACAGCCAATTGGCACTCCTTTTTCTTGGCTTATTTAAGCTGGAAAGCTTAAGCTTTCTACATTTTTAGAAAGCCTATAAGCTCTTTAATAAGCCCCCAAAAGCCCAAACCCTAAGACACCTTCTAGGTGGCTTATTTTTAAGCTAAGAGTTGGCTTTTGGCTGTTTTTCAAACAGCCTTAAGCTCAAAAGCTCAATTAGCTTATTTGAGCTTGTGGCTTATTGTTTTTGCTTATTCCTTGTTGCATTAGGTGAATTAAGTTAGTTTAAATAGCTTTTTAGGATTTTTAGCTTATTTTGAGCTTTTTAGAACTTATTTTCAAATCTGCCAAAAAAAAGCTCCCCTGGTGCTAAAGCCATTTTTGACAGCTTCTTTAAGCTGTCCAAGTGCCTCCATTTTCTTTCTAAAAAGCAATTTTAGTGAGCTTACAGGGTGTGCTTTAAGCCCCTATAAGCTCAGCCATTGGGTCCCACTCTAAGGGCTTAAAAATAAGCCCTAAAAGTGCCCCAAGGGCCTTTTTAGCCTGCAGCCCAAAGCCTTTGGCTTATTTGCTTAATTCAGTTTGTTTTGCTTGTTTCAACTTGCTTGTTTTTGATTATATTTGCTTATTAGGTGCTAGTGTTAGTTAGTCTTTGCTTATCTTCATTTTGCCCTAGCTTAATTTGCTTAAATTGTCATAACAGTTTAGTTTTTATAGGCTTAGTGCAAAATAAAAAAAAATATCATTCTGCCATCATTTTGGCTTATTTCCAGGCTTATTAAAGCTTTTCAAAAAGAATTCCAAGTCTTAAAGTTGCTTATTTTCATTTATTCTAGCTTTTTCATTTTATAAGTTTTTCCAAAAAAAAGGGGAAGGCCAAAGTCCCGGGTGAGCAAGACTCGAACCTGGGACCTCAAAGCCCTTAACCCCTTTAAACACAACACACACTACTGCTGCGCCCTTGGGTCTTTTCTGTTAGACCCTTGGGTGCTTTGGTATTTAAAGGGGTTTTGCCCCATTAAGCTTATAAGCTATTTCGGCTTATTTGACAGCTTATTCGACAAGCTGTGCAATCCACTTTATTTTTCTTAGGAACTTTATAACTTTAGCTATTTTTTGTGAATTTTCCAGAATTTTTTATAAACGTTTGATATTTTTTATAATTTATTTTGATTAAAAACTTTAAAAAATCATAACAAATAAAATAAAAATCAGAAAAATATAAACTTTTTTTAAATTTTTTTATTTTTTCATATATTTTGTAGGAAAAATATTAAAACTTGTGCAGGGTTCATTTTTAAAATTTTTTATTTCTAAAGAACGGGTTTTGACCCGGTTTTTGTCTTGACTCGTTTTTGGGTCAAACGACCTCCGTTTTTAGTCTAGTTTTTTTTAAACTTTGTTTTTAGTCATCTAGAATCTATTTTAGCTTTTAAATTTGTTCTAGGGTTTAAATTGCAAAAATTGGGTTTTTGACCCTCGTTTTTCGTGCCCGTTTTAGGTTTTAAGTTATATAGCTTTCGTTTTTAGGCTTTATTTAATCGTTTTTGTATATTTAATTGGTAGAAATAGAAAACCCATCATATCCTTGTCATATTCAAACATCAATCATCAATCTGTCATTCGATTTTCCATTCAAGCCTCGTTGGGACAAAACGACCCGGGAACTCATGCTTCCGGTTACATATATATTTTATTTAGGTTTGTGGGGTTTCTTCATGATTTTGCCCACTGCACAAGCAAAACATAGATGGTCCTTTTCAAATTTTAGCTTAGGGAGACCTCGAACAAGACCGTGTCTAGCTAAATGGTTGATTGCACCAAAGTTCAGATGAGATAGATATCGGTGCCATAGCCAGGACTTAGTTTTTGAGGCCTTTGACAAGAGACATATAGGATAGGACGCCATCATGTCTCCAAGAGACAGAGTATACAAATTATTGCCTTGAGATCCAGTCAATATATCAACACCTTCTAGATTACGAATGAAGCAGGTGTGTTAACGAAAAGCAACTTCAAGGTTTGAATCACAGAATTACCCAACATAGAATAAGTTATGTCCAAGTCTTTCCACGTAGTAAATCCTTAAAATCATAACATTCCCAATCTGATAATAACCATATCCCAATATCTTTGCCACGTGATCATTTCTGAATTTGACAGTACCCAAAAATTTATTGACGAAATTGGTAAGCTGAGAGCGATCTCCGGTCATATGCTTGGAGCAGCCGGAGTCTAAATACCAGAGAATAATTTGGACGACCCGCATTCATCAAGAGAGGAAGATGGAAGATCAAAAACTATGGATCCTTAAGATTTACTGGGTTCCTTTTTGTTAGCAGATAAATATTTAATATTCTTAGGTTTGCTAACGGGAACGTTAGTTTTAGATTTCTTAGGTTTCCTTGAGTAAATCAATGTTACCACAGGCTTAGGTGTATCACTTTCTAGAGCAGTTGGTTTCCTAAGGGGCACTTCAGCAGTTGTGGTTATCCTAGTTAAAAGAGAGGAAGATGGAAGATCAAAAACTATGGATCCTTAAGATTTACTGGGTTCCTTTTTGTTAGCAGATAAATATTTAGGGCACGCATTTCCTACTATAGTGAAGCTCCGACCAGTAGGTCTCCAAGTGTATCCAATATTTGTGAACACTTTTCCTGTTGGTTTCCAAACTTTTCTCTTTGAACTTTTCTTAACAGACTTAGATTTAGTACGAGAATTCACATCATTAATAAAATCAAGAACACTCAAATCATGATTATCAGAAAGCATGCAACCATTACACTTAACACATAAAGGTTCAGAATTCGCATTAAGCTTGGAATGCTGCACATTTGCAGTTCCTTTAGGTTCAACGGCACTGTTCTTAATTTTCAAACTAGATTTAATTGTCCTATGGTGGGCTTCTACTTTATTCTTCTGAGTACTACTTGTTGTTCGCTGGATCTTATCTTTCTTTGTATTGCCTGAAGGCTGTGATCCACTAGCACTAGTAGACGGTTTTACTCTTGTAGAAGACAACATAGGTTTGTTAAAAACTAGGTTTGATGAAGAAGTTGTTTTTGTGTTTGTGTTTCTTGATGATGTGATAGGCTCAGTGAATCTAACTCTTTTGTCCTTGTTCTTTGGGGTGACAGCCATTAATTTTTCACCAGAATTGTTGATACTAGGGCAGGTTTTACTGATGTTTGTAAGCAACTCCTGAATTCGTTTAGTATACCTACAGGCAGATTCTAAGGAATGATCTAGTGGATAATTTGATTTAACATGTTCAACTAGATCCCTAAGAACTGCAGCTTCTTCCTGAGTGTGCTTAATATAGGCAGAGTGAGCTGTCTTATTATTCAACAATTTAGGTGTTATTGGTTCCACATCAATCTTAAGCATCTCTGGATCAATAGTGTGTTTCGTAACAACATTATCAACTAGAGCTTTTCCTTTAAGTTTCCTTAAATCATCCTTGAGAGCTGTAATTACCAAAACTTTTTCCTAAAGACTAGCATTTAAATCAGAGATTTCCACAGACTTTAGATTGACTTGATTAATTAAATCATCACATTGTTCTTTTGATCGAATACGTGCTGGTTTAATCGAGTCATAAAGTTGCTTATAGGTTTGTTTTAAATGCTCATTCTCAGCAATAAGCTTTGACACCCTATGATCCAATTCAATATTTATTGTTTCAATCTCCTCTAAGTCCTTTTTAATCATATCCTTATTCATTTTTCCACTTAGTGATGTAATTCTCTCTTTCAACTTCTTTATGACCGTGTCTTTCTCTTGGGACTGAGCTTTCAATTCATTTAATTCAAAATATTGATCAAAACTTGGAGCACTTTGATTTGAAACAAAATTGTCCCTTTGAAAAATTTCCTAATTAAGTTGAGTATCAACTTCTAAAGAGATTCAATGTTTTTCAAGTGTGGTAAAACTTCTGAACAATTTATTGTAAGTCTCTTTTTCAATGAAATCCTTTTTATTGAGAAGCTCAGTCTCAAGTTTGAGACACTTTTCACATTCATGCACATTCAAAGAAGCATTATCCACAGAAGAATTCATAATTATGTTCACAATATCTTTGTTAATGACTTGTTCCAAGAGTTGTTCGTTTTCGTTCAAAACTTGATTCATCTTAACTTCAAATGTTTTTGACTCTAAACGATGTTGTTCCACAGCCTGTTCCATTTGATGAAAGATATTTTGGACTTCAGAAAGTTCATCAATAAAATATTGATCGAATGTGTTGAACAAGTCCTTCAGAGCTTTTACAAATAGAATTATTTCATCCCTAAAACAAGCTTTTGTATGTTCGAACCCCCACGAGCCCTCAGTGATAGCTGTGGCCGTGGTTCTTTCTTTGACAACCACGTCAAAACCAGCAAGATGGTGTTTAAGTTTCTTCAAACTCGTATTAACCATGCTGACTTTAGGAAGTTCTTTTGGAACCTCAACTTTGGTGGGTCTACTAGAAAGAGTGGGTTCTGGAGAATTCACAGAATTCTGAGACCAAAAGGCTTGTTCAGTAGATAATTCAGTTTGTGGAACAAATCGTGTTTCAAAATCTTGAGAAAGTTGGTTAAGAACAGCATAATCGACTGGTGTAGTATTAACTTTCTTTTCTAACATCATAGGATCCTTTTGTTTTAAAAGCATTTTTGAACGACTCTCTTCAGCAAGCATTAGGGTCTCTTCGGAGTTAGGAATCACAATAGCACTAGTATTCTTAATGACATTACCATCATAAAGCTTTGGTTCCAACTGCTGAGCTTTCTTCAGATAGAAAGGGTTTTGAAAACCTAGAGCTTGTTTTGTGGTATGATCATAGAAAAACTGAGGTTTTGTCAACATGTGAACCGTTTGTGCAGAATGATCTTGTTTAAAAACAATATTATCTAGCTGTTTGATCTTCTTTTCTAATGCAATTTCTCTATCGATGTTCCTAGATTCTTCTTTCTTAAAATCATTTTTGAGAAGATTAACTGTTTGCATTAAAGATTCCCTTTCTTTTAAATGTTCAGAAAGAGTTTGTTTATGACGATCAATCTATACAGACTATTCACTTGAATCTAAAACGTTATCATTACTTTGTAAATCAACATTTTGTCCTTCTTTCAAAACTTTGAGTTGTTCCTTATATCTTTCAAGCTCAACAGTTAAAGTATCATTGACACTTTTATTGTCCAGATTTATCTTGGTACAATTAACAACTTGGGTTTTTAGTTGTTCAATCACAGATAATATCAATGCATCTTGTTGTACAGAAGAGTTAGAATTCTGAACAACTGCCTATTATGATTCAATCACATACTGAGAATAAGGAATGATATTGCTATCACTGGTTATTTCAGTCTCTGAATGGTTTATAACATTTGACTGTTCAGAAGACGGCATAGCCTGCACAGCTTGATTAATCATTTTGTTATTCACATTATCATGATTGTGTACCTCAACGAGAGCATCTAAACCATAATGAGACAAATTTGCCATGAGAGCAACTTTGGCAGTGTTGAGTTCATCACAATTAGAGTCATATGCATCCAAATCATCGGCTTGATAAGCAGCATTATGAGTAATGATGGTCTGTGCGGCTTGACCTTCTGCAATTCCTGGATCTGTCAAAAATGCTAGCTCTTCCTCATGTAGAATTTGACCATTTGCTTGAGCTTGAACCAACAACACTTTATCCTTAAACCATGAATCATCATGTTTACTTTTAGGTTTAGTGCACTGTTTGGACATGTGTCCTTCCCCCTTGCAGTTGTAACAAATAACAGTCCTTTATTTCCCAGAATTACTTCCACTTGCTCCTAAAGTGTAGGTCCTTATAGTACCCGCATCAAAAAAAGTTTGTCTCCCCTGAATTGGTTTTAAGGTCACTCTCCCATCATTAATGGTAGCTTGTTTCCTAGGGTTTGATGAATTCCTGAGCTGGTTATTGGTAGTAGGATAGCGGGAAGTGACAACAGCAGTCAAGAAAGACATCATGTGATTGATGGCATTAATGGGATCATCACCTTTCTAAAACACTGGAACAATTAGACCTGAGTCTAGTTGGGGAAATTCAGGTTGTTGGTTAACTGTGGGAGCATATTCCAATTAAGGGATGGATGATGATGGAGAATAAACGTCGTGGTGAACTGATGATTGATAATCATTAGATGGATAAGTGATTGAAAGAGGTGTTGATGATTGATTGTTTGAGTATTGTTAAGACTGATAAGGTGAACCATGCTGGGGAGACTAATATAGTAACACTTGTGGTTGAATTTGAGAGTTTTGGTATGAGTTCTGATGAGTTTGATAAGGAGACCGGGTCATCTGATGGGTTGCAACCAAATCAAGCAGATCTGAGTTGCGTTCATGATTAAACGAGCTTCATTTGCATGAAATTCATGTTGTCCCAAGTAAGGATGAAGCTGATCAATGTTAGTTGTGTGCAAATCTCGAACTAGTTTGACATCTGTCACAAATTTGCTCCACTCTAGAGGAAGAGTATTAAAAAACTTAGTGTTCACTTGAAATTGTTCCAGTTTCATATTGTAGATGTTCATGTCATTGAGTAGCAGTGAAAATCTCAAGTAGCAATCACGTAGTGTTTCCCCCTTCTTATAAGCAAACTTATCGAATTCATCATAAAGCTTACACTCTCTTTCCTATTTCGTCAATGAAGTTCCTTGCATGAGAAGTTGAATTCTTTCCCAAAGTTCCTTGGCGACTTTATGATTGCTAACCAATGCATAGACCTCTGGTGGTAATCCTTGGAGAATGATATTTGTTGCCTTGATATCACAATCAGCTTGAATTGCTTCCTTAAGAGATAACTCAGAATATTTCTTTCGTCTAGTCACTCCATTTTCCTTAATTGTAGGCCAGATGAGTGGACCATTTTCAACGGATTCAAGGATCATTCGTCCATGTTGTCTTTTCATCATGTATAGCTCCATTATGCTTTTCCAAGAGTCGTACATATCGTTTTCCAACATAGGTGGATGATTATCAGCACCCGAAAGAATCGCTTTGTCAGCAAGAGTTGTCATTGTGAAAGTTTGTATGTTAAAAGATTACTTGTTTGATCGAACGGTGGTAGAAAGAAATTGTATTTAATTAAGTTATCTTTTAAGTGTTTTATGTCTTTATACGGGATTTTACAAGTCAAAGAAATAATAAACCGTATAATTTGGAAACTTGAGTTGTTCGGTTGATACTAAAAACCAGTTGTTCGGTTCCAACTAAACTCAGGTGTTTGGTTCAGTTGTTCGGTTACAACTAAGTGTCAGTTGTTCGGTTCCAACTATGTTTGGTTCCAACTAGGTTTCAGTTGTTCGGTTCCAACTAGGTTTCAGTTGTTCGGTTCCAACTAGATTTTAGTTGTTCGGTTCCAACTAGGTTTTAGTTGTTCGGTTCCAACTAGGTTTCAGTTGTTCGATTCCAACTAGTTCGAAACCTAAAAATTTTAAAACATAAAAGACACCTTTTTGATGGTTTTTTTGCAAAAATACTTGTACAACTAGTGTTACTAAACCTACAGGAACAAGAAAAATGAAATCTTTAAGGTTTTTAAGCCAAAAAATTTAAAATCAAGATTTTGTTCTTTCTAAATTTTTTTGAACACAAGGATGACCAAAATGATATTTTTCTTGATTCAAAGCTTGTACACCTATATCCTAAAGATACTAGATCAAATTTACCAAGGTAAATGATCTTTTAGTGTACACAAGAGCTTCGAAAACAAAGAAAAAAAATAAAGAAAAAGACGTACAGACGAGTAAAAGAAAACAAACCAAAAACAAACACAAAAACTAAACACACCACTCCATGGCTCTTGATACCAATTGAGGACTAATCTAATAACATACTAGATGAGAGGGAAAGAGAGGTGATTCTAGATAGAGAGAGAGGGTTGGATGAACACTTAGAGAGAGAAAGTAAACATAAGAAAGAAATGCATAAGTGTGTGAAAAATGAACAACCAACCACCTCTCCAAGGCATGGAGAGGTGTATAAATACTTACACGTGGACTTGGGCTTGGGCCTTCATGGGTTTGTCCATGGGCTTTAGCTAACTAGCCTAGTAAGTTTCCAAAAATTAACTTAACGAGCTAACTATACTTATCTATGTAAGTGACCGACACTTTCGTGTTCCTAACAAAAACAATTGGCTGAAGTAGAGCTGTTTATTTTGTCTGAAATGCCTCTTGATGATAAAGGTAAAGAGGGTTGGACAGATGAGATGTTAGAGTTTTATGAGGCTAGAATTACTAAAGATGGTCAAGATGGGAATGAGGATTACAAGAGAATGAAGTTTGGTTGTGCTGTGGAAGATGAAGTAGGAGAAGACTTGTCTGCTCATGCTGATTTCATGACAAAAAATGTGGTATCTAATACTGTGGATGCCTCTATGGCAGACATGGTAAATAATGATGATGCATATTCTTCTTCTTTAAAATGAATATACAAATTGCTGCTTGGAATATTCGAGGTATGACTGACACCTCTAAACAAGATGAGATTAAGCTCTTAATTTCTAAAAACAAATTATGTATGTTAGCTGTTATTGAAACCATGCTTATTAAGAAAGTTTTAAAGCCTGTTTGTGATAATATTTTTGGTCACTGGAATTACTTAACCAACTCTGTGGACAGTAATTGTAACACCCCCTTATTTGACATATAGCAGCGGACGCTAAATTAGGGTATTACTTCATGAATCAACAGTCATAATTATAGAAAATGACTCAAAAGAGACGTTTTGGAAAATTTAGTTATCATTTAATATTATTTCAGAGTTTTACAAAAGGAGGTCCCAAAATACATATGAAAACATAGAGTTTGAATGATAACAAGTTTGGACGTCCTCAAGTCCAATGCCACTCCGTGCCATAGGTTGCTCAATTACCTAAGATAAACATGCTAAAAAGGTCAACACAAAGGTTGAGTGAAATTCACAGGTTTGAAATGTAATAGTTGAATACAAGTCAATGTAATAGTAATAATTGCAATGAATACAATTATCATGGTAAACAATATTATATTATTGCACTAAGCTTATGACATCGAAGCCTTAAGTAAATGTTATTCATAAGTTTGATCCATAAGCGGTGCTGTGCCAAACACCCGGAGTTCCTTAAATGAAATGCGTCCGCTAGCCATGTATGTACCAGAACCTAGATGGGGAAGTTCAATCCCAATAGATCTATTCACGGCATTCGCGCTTACTTCGCAAAGTAATTAACACTTCATGATAGTGGGGCGTTAACATGGAAATCACCTCAGTGACATTATTGAGGAACAAATGTCCTCTTGGAAAGGTAACTTGCCAAAGTTACCCATTATTCTTAAATATAGTACGTTTGATTACCTCATGTACAGGTAAACACAAACGGGATTCGTCAATCCCAATATATCTATCCACAATATTCGCGTTCACTCTCAAGTGATTAATGGTTCATGATTAAATGATATTGGCAGTAGAGGTAAACTTAGGCAATAATATATCAGGATAGCATACAGTTGGAAAATACTTGTATTCATGGTTTATAGCATGTATCCCCCCATGGGATTTGGAAAAACATATAAAGGTGGGACTATGAACTCACCTTGATAAGGTAGTTGATTGATTTGAAATTTAATTCAAATGGAAGTAAACAGCCTCGTCACGCAACCTGGGGTAATATGTCAAGTCTTAGTTTGATTGTTTCAAAACTTTATTTCATAAAGTTTAACGTAAATGATTTTGGTTTATTAGTTTGTGAAAACATCGTATCACTGTTCGGGCTATCATAATCCAGAGGTCATGTAGTAAACGTTTGAGGAGCTAGGACACTTTAAATCGTAAATCCAGCAACTCGTCAAAACGTCTACTCATATGAAAACCCCTCACATGAAATTCCCTAGTAACGTGATATGTTATAGTCTAAATGATAAGATTTTATCTTTTTAAGGTTCTTCAAAAACTAGTGGATGATAAATTATGTTAAATATATAACATAATTGTTTTATAATGTTTCGATTGATGAATGATAATGCCAAATGTGTCGGGCTTTAATAAAATCGAGTCTTATAATACTTAAATATATTTTTATAATTAATATAAAAATATTACATTTTATACCCATGAGAATATGAATTTATATTAATTTACAAATTTATATTAAATATATTTTTATATATATTAATTTACAAATTTAATCCTTTACTTTATATTTTTAAAACATTTAACCCTTAACTTTAGAGTATGGCAAAACAAACCCCTGAAGTTTAACTTTAGGATAATTACATTTTTGGCCCGAAAGTTTAATAATTTCAAAATTTACAATATATACCCCTATGCATGAAATGTTTTGCGTTTTTAGTCCAAATTCCATAATCTTTGTATTTTTGATCTCAAAATCAATTTGCAGCTTATAGCTTATATCTTATTACTATAAGCTAAAATAAGTTAGTTTTACGAGCTTGTAGCTTATTAAAAGAGCTTATGAGCTTAAAAATCCAAAATGGGCACGTTTGGTTTAGAAACAATAACCCAATGGGTTAGGGCTTTTAGGATTAGTTTTAATGATTATAAAAGTGATAAGTTAGCTTATTAGAATAGCTTATAAAATCAGCTTATGGCTTTTAGCTTATAGGGTTTACGAATAGAGCTTATTAGGGTTTTAAGGGTGCGTTTGGTTTAGGAAAACCAAATGAGTAAGCTTTAGGGTTTAAGGGCTTATTTCATGTGATAATAAGGATGTATAGGAGCTTATATATAATCTAAAACATGATAAGAGCTTATTGAACGAGTATAAAAGCTTACTAGTACACGAATGGTTGAAATGGGTCGAAATGAGCAAATATAACCCAAAAACTTTAGGAGATGAATCAAGAGCTTCTTTCTTCTTAACCTTGGCTTCTAAATAGCTTATACTTTCTCTTCTTCTTTTTATTAGCTTGATTAGAACATGATTTTGAGGTAGTGTTTGATAAAATTGTGTGTTTGTGAAAGTGTGTATGTTTCGGCTATATATAGGCTAAAGGAAACAGTAGTGCCCAAGTTGTGAGGAGTAATGACCAAGGTGAGCTAGGAGTGATAGCCCAGGGATAGCTAGGATGACTAATGGAAGCTAGGAAATAGCTTTGAAAGGTGTATGGAAAGGGTGAGGGGTCCGATCATCATAGGAGGTGACAAGGTGGTTACTTGGTGTGCAAGTTGGCTAGGGGTGACAAGGAGGCGATGGAGGTGCTTAGCAAGGTAGTAGGCATGGTGGTGAATCATGGATAAGGGTGCTTTCTTGGTCTGGGTTTAATTCGAAACTAGTTTAGTGGTATCGGGGTCATTAGGGATTCCGGTTAGGGTTTTTGGTTTAGCCGATTGTGTGAAGTGAAATGGAGGGAAAGAAATGTTTAAATGTGGTGCTTAGGAGACTAGTAACTTAGGCTTAAAGAGTGGTACGAATGGTGTATATTAGTTTGGAGGTAAATAGTTAAATTTGAATCTCGTGCTTCATCGACTTGTATTATAAGCTTAAAGGAGTTGTACTAGGGTTTTGGAGGGAAATATATTTGAATGTTATGCATGGTACACTTGTACACATGCCTTGAAAGCTTGTACATTTATTTTATATGTAAACATTACATATAGTTAGGGTTTTGTTATAAACGTTAACGTTTAAAGTTCGTTTTGATATAACGTTATGGAAAGTACGTTAAATAGATAACGTATGGTAAAAATGGAGTTTAAAACATATTGCTTGACATATTATAACGTTTACTTGCTATGAACGTTGATGAAATTAGCATTGGTAGGTTGCGTGAGCACATTTGCTTTTGTAATGTAAGTTACGTTACATTATGGATGGAATAAAGCAAAAATCTTTCCATAAAAATGGTTGCATCTAATTTAATAGATGGAAATTATACTGAGGAAAATTGCATCTAATTTAATAAATGGATAATTACATAAAGGAAAATTATGGGTTGTTATAGTAATAAGGGTTATAGGATTGCTGTGTGTGACAACCATGACCTGAGCAGGTTGGTCAAACGGTTGGTGTTGACTTATGTATTTGTTGCAGGTATGGGTTATGAGTTATTTGTGTTCATATGTGTTTATATGTGGATTATGTGGGAGATTGGTAATCAATCTATTGAGTGTGATCATCTCAATGAGATTGGAATGGTGGTGAAATTGGTTGAGTTCATTTCGTTCACTTTTGAGTGACAAGGAAATGATTATTGAGATTTGAGCGTTTCTGTGTTAAATGTGTAAGTATTTTTACGTATACGTATTTTTGTGTTAGTAATTTAAGATAAGTTTAGGTTTTAGAGGTTAAATTAAGAGAAATGAGTTATTTGATGGAGAAATTTCATTTTAATCACTTATAGTGATAATGGAATTGATTGGGTATTTTGAGAGAATTGTTTTGGTTAATATGTGGATGTCTAGGTGATGGATTAAAATGGGAAGTGTGTCATTTGTGAAAGAAATGAGTTTGTTAAAATATGAGAGTTTTTGGAAGACTTTCTATTTTTAGAAAGTGAATTTGTGAAATGAAAAGTTATTTTTAGAAAGTAGTTTTCAAGCAAAATGGTTTACCAAATTAGCTTAGGTTTTTATAAAAACTTAAGGTAAAGCAAATAAATAAGTAATTAATAAATAAATAATATTTTTTATAGATGAATAGTAAAAAACGAATTTAAAGAGGATAAGGGGGAAAAGGAAACAAATTTGAGTCCAAATCTAATTCCTAAATTAGAGTTAATCTAGAATATCTTTTAGGAGGCCTATAAATACAAAAATAAAAGATCCCTAAACCCCTATTGATTTGTTCGACCGATCCAGAGAAAGAAAAAGAGAATTTTTAGGGTTTAAGGTATTTTCTAATTCTTTGTTTAATTCTAGTTCTTATTTTAATTAATGTAATTTAAACTTGATGGATTAGGGTTATAAAATTAGGGTTTATAAATTAGGGCTTTGATTTTTCTGGAAGTTTATAATGTTATAATAATTGTTTGATCATTAGTTTAATTGGTTACGAGATTTGAGCGTGTATTTAGGACTAGATCGCCCGAATTAGTTGTTTAATTCACTGTAGAATTTTGGTCAGTCTTGTAGAGGTCATAACTCATTCATAAAATTCAAATAAATAATTTACAACATACTGGAGATAACCTCAGAGAGTCTAGTTTCCAGAAAAGTTGGTCTCGTGAGTTTTTGTGGTGGGAAGTGGGTCAAAAGGTCTTTACAAAATTAGTGTGTAAACCTATAACGAATTTCAGTTGTCGTTTTGATTTTTCTGAAAATACTTAGACATCTAGTTAGAGGCTCTAAATCACGTGGAAGTTAGTTCATATATTGTGTGTGACCTCTGAATTTTTTCTAACCATATAATGAGGTCTAAAGTGGTCATTTAGTGTCATACTTTTATAGGGTCAGATTCTGGACGAATTCTAGACACTTTGGATTAATGAATTTCTAAAGGGTATTTGTAAAAGGGAAATGGCTTTGGGAGAGCTATGAGAGGTTCATAGGACATATATGTAGCATGGTGAATTTTGGTTTGAATTATAGAAGTGTTTAAGTGGTACGTTTAGGACGCGTAAGTGAGTATAAAATTCTGCTCAAAACCAGAAAATTTAAAGTGTAGTATTGAAGTGTAAATGGCATATGTAAGAGTTGGAAAATGGTTAAATCAAATATAGAACTATGGTAGATAGCTTTGATATCCATCATAGTTGAGGTTACATCATATTGGGTTGAATGCCTAATTGATGGTAGCTTATTGTGTGCTTAATTGTTTAGATTATCCGTGAAGTGTTTGTGAAGCTTTTGTTGGATTCTTTTGGGAAGCTAAGCATCAGGTGAGTTTCATAGTCCCTCTTTTTAATGTTTTTAAATTGGGATGGAAATGATGCTAAGTGTTTTGGAAATGTTTTGAATTGCTGTGATTATGTGTTTTGATTGCGTGTGGACATTATGTGACTGCATATGGCTTGTTGTTGCATGATATTGTGTTGTGTTGAGGATCATTAATAGTGGGGTTGATCATCTCACGGATCATTAATTTAACATTGATCAACTCAGCGAATTGGTATGGGTCAAGGCCTAAATATAAGCTTCAGCTGGTAGACTTTTAGGTGCGTAAGTGACGTATGTGGGATCGGAGGGGTACGCCTACCCAGTATATGTATGGTTGGTTTGATATGGTGATTTGGCTTGCATGTTAGCATAAGTTCATATGTTGCATAATTGTCCTATATGGTTTTGATAATCACAGTAATTAGTTGAAAGGTTTGTATTGTATGTCTTAAACGTATGATTCTCGCTCAACTTTATGTTGACGTTTTAAGCATCATTTTCAGGTGAGCTTCATGAGAATATTGAGGTTAAGAGAAGTGGCTAGAACGACCGCTAGGATTGCATTGGAGTTCGCTCCTGAGTTTGTTTATGTTTGTTGCATGGATTTTGTTGAATTTTATTTGATTTTATTAGGCTCGTGAGATATTGTTCTTGTATTGGTGAGACCCTTTTTCATTAATACAAGATGTCATTCTTTTGATTTCGGTATTGTCATGACACATTGTGTCTTTATTACTTAGTTATGCATTTAGTGTTTCTCTATTGTTGACACCATTGTGTTGTGATGATATACATGACGTTACGCCTCGTGTTTCCGCCTTGGCGGGGTGTGACATTGTGGGTTAGGATCAGGATAGTATTGATGCTGTTTTATTATCTTCTTCTGACCAAGTTATGCATTTTGAGGTCAAGCTTCTACATGATAAGAGGAGTTTTTTTGTCTCTTTTATTTATGGTGAGAATGAGCCTAGGGATAGATTGAAGTTATGGGATAATCTCAGTGAGCACATGGGTTTGGTTAATAGTAGACCATGGACCATGCTTGGAGATTTAATGTGATCATGAATGCATATGAACACTCTAAAGGTGTTGCTGATGTTTATAAGGGTGTTAGAGAGTTCAGAAGTTGTATGGAGCAGTAAGATATGGAAGATTTGGCTATGAATAACATGTTTTTCACTTGGGTCCAGAAAATGAAGGATCCTAATAAAGGTCTTTTGAAGAAGCTGGATATGGTTATAGGTAATAGTGGGTTTCTTGATCTATTTGGTTCCTGCTATGCTAGGTTCCTGCCATATGTGACCTCTGATGACTGTCCTACTCTACTTGTTATTACTGATGTCACTAAGAAGAAAAGAAGAGCTTTTAGATTTATGAATTACCTTACAGAGAAGAAGGAGTTTCACAAGTTGGTTAATGATAAATGGAATGAGCCTATTAAGGGGTATGCTATGTTTGTTTTGGATAAAAGGTTGAAGAATATGAAGAGACATCTTAGAGATCTCAATAAGAAGAATGGGAATGTTCATGAAAAGGTCAAGATGCTTAGAACTGAATTGAAGAAGGTTCAAGTTGAGTTGGATGAAGACCCTAATAACTCTACCCTCAGATAAATTGAAATTGTTTTTAATAGTGCCTATAGAGAAGCTGCTTTGGATGAAGAAAGAGTTTTGAAGCAAACAACTAAAGTTAACTGGCTTAAGGATGGTGATCATAATAGTGCTTATTTTCATAACACATTGAAGGGAGGGAAGAATAGAAGCAAGATTGTTTGTGTCCAGGATGATATAGGGAATGAATTTCATGATGAAGAAGTTACTGAAAGATTTTTGGATCATTTTCAAAGCTTTCTTAGGACTTTTGAGCATACTTTCCCTATTGATACGCTTGAGGATCTATTCAAGAATAAAGTTGACCCTGAAATTGCTTTACATATGATTAGAGAGGTTTCTAAAGATGAAGGTAAGGTTGCTCTATTTGATATTGAGGATGACAAAGCTCCTGGACCAGATGGGTTTACATCCAAGTTCTTTAAAGCCTCATAGGGCATTGTGGGTGATGATTTTTTTGCTGCAGTAAATGAATTCTTTATTTGTGGAAAAATGCTTGGTGAACTTAACACTACCTTAATCTCATTGGTCCCTAAATGTATCCTTCCCACTAAAGTGATTGATTATAGACCCATTGCTTGTTGCAATGTGGTCTATAAATGTACAAGCAAAGTGATTACTAATAGGATTAAGGTTGTCTTGAATGGCTTGATTGACCCTATCAGAGTGCCTTTATGGAGAGAAGACAGATTAGTGATAATATTATTATTGCTCGGGAGCTGATGTGTGGGTATATATGTACTAATCAGGTGGCTAGATGTACTTTCAAGGTGGATATTCAGAAGGCCTATGACACTGTGTCATTAGATTTCTTGGATTTGTTTACTTAGTTTTGGTTTCCATCAGACTATGGTGGGTTAGGTTATGGTATGTCTTAAATCTGCATCTTTCTCCATTAGTGTTAATGGTGAATCACATGGGTTCTTTAAGGCTAAAAGGGGGTTGAGGCAAAGGGATCCTGTATCTCCTTATCTTTACTATTGTTATGGAAGTGTTTACCTTGATGCTTAGAAGACAAGTTAGACATGAGAAGAAATTCAAGTATCAATGGGGATGTAGGGAACTACAACTTTTAAACCTATGTTTTGCAAATGATCTTATGATGTTTTGCCATGGTGATTTAATTTCTGCTTCTGTTATGAGAAGGGCTATGGATGAATTCTGTTTATCTTTTGGGCTCAAACTAAGTATGGCCAAAAGTACTGTTTACTTTGGTAATGTGAGTAATGAAGTTAAGGAAGAAATCAAGACTGTCATGCCATTTTGTGAAGGTACACTTCTTGTTAAATATCTTGGTATTCCCTTGAATTCCAATAGGATTTCTAGAAGTGACTGCACTGTCCTCTTAGAAAAGATTAAAAAAGGGTAGAAGATTGGAGAAACAAAGACTTGTCTTTTGCTGGTAGGCTTCAACTTATATCCTCTGTCCTTTCCTCTTTGAATGTCTTCTGGGCCTCTATTTTTATACTTCCAAGTAGTGTTTGTAATGACATTGATAAAATCCTTAAAAACTTCTTATGGGATTCTGGTGGTCAAAGGGGTTGTAAATATAGTATGGCTTGGAAAGATGTTTGTATGCAGAAATTTGAGGGGGTTCTGGGTCTCAAATCTTTGCAAGTTTGGAATGAGGCCCTTATGGCCAAACATCTCTAAGATGTGATTATTGACAAAGGTTCTATTTGGGTGAAATGGGTCAAATCTATGTGGTTGAAAGGTCATAGTATTTGGTCTGTGAAGATTAGGAAGCATACCTCTTGGGGATGGAAGCAAATTTTAATGCTTAGGGACAGAATTAGAAATTTTGTTTACTTTAAGATTGGGAATGGTAGAAAATGTTATTTCTGGTATGACAGATGGAATGAGAAAAGTCCTTTGTGTAATTTGATTAATTATAGCACCCTCTTGTATGATAGTGATGCCATGAAGATTAAGGTTGCTGATTTAATTAGCGAGGATGGATGGAAGTGGCCTAGAGGTTAGAGTAATAGATTCAAAGAAGTGCTTAATATGCAGGTGCCTAGACTTATTAATGAAACTGATGACAAGGCTGTTTGGATTAATAGCTGTTTGGATTAATAAGAAGGGTAAAGAGAAAAGTTTTAGTGTCAATGATGTTTGGAAAGGCATAAAATGTAACTCTACAAAGGTTATATGGTATAATCATGTCTGGTTCACCCAGTGTGTGCCTAGGCATTCTTTTATTCTTTGGATGGCCATAAGAGGAAGATTGAAGACTCAAGACAGATTATCAAAGTGGCTTAACATCCAAGATATGAGCTGTCTATTTTGCAAGCAATGTAAGGACTCCCATTCTCATTTATTCTTTAGTTGTAGTTTTTCTAGAAGGTTATGGGAAAGACTGAAGAGTATGGCTAAATTTGAAAACATGTCAAATTCTTGGGCTTAAGTTATTTCTAGTATTGTTAGTATGCCTGCTAAGAATACCATTTGGAATGTTATCCAAAGACTTGCTTTTTGTGCTTCTGTATATTTCATATGGCAAGAAAGAAATTTATTGTGGTCTCGAATAGATATACAAAGCCAAGTTCTAAAGTATACAATATTACCGACACAGTCATATTTTTGTGGGATTTGGGTAAACATTTAGAAACGGATAAGGCTGAATCCTCACAATATCTAATAAGGGTTATTGTGTGCAGGTTATGTAACTAGTAATTTTACAAAAGTATGCTTGAAAAAAATTAAATTTGAGCATAATTTAAGCATTTTAATATGAAAACTAGGACAAATAACATTCTAATTCCCATGCACCCACTTAAGTTATACAACGTCCTCGTTGTATAGATAAAACATTAAAAACATGAAATTAAAAGATTTAGAACGAGAAACTCCCCTGATGTTTTGCTCGGTGGATTCTCTAAGTTGAGTTTATGAGCAAGAATGTGTGTTGTAAATGCGTCTAGATACCAGCATGACTACAACACAAATAGGATTCCAGATGATTGATACTTCACCAACGGTGTCGATTTCTTTTTTGTGAGGTCATGTGCAAAATATAGGAAAACCATGCAAAATTCTATCTCTGGTATCCTACGGTTAACAAAAAATAAAAAACAAAACCATACAGGAAGTCACTACGCAGTATCCAAAAACCAGGATACGCCGTATAGAAAGACCTGTAAAAAGTATCTATACGAGCCAGTTCTGCTGAATACGCCGTATCATATAATGAATACGATGTATAGACAGTACTGACAATAAAGCTTTAAATGCAAAAAAATAAAAGACTGATAACGTCCAAACATTTAATAATCCGTATGGTATGGAGCGGATACGCCGTATTGATGTTTGGGATGACAAACTCGATAAAAATAAATAAAAACTGTCCGGTTTGTATCCCGGGAAGCACTTTTCTTTCAGCTAGTCTTTAAGTTAGACTTTTTCTACAGTTTTTCACACAATTTGGTGCGCGTCATGGTCCACCCCTTGTCCTTTTTCTGAAAAATTTCTTGGTAGATGTGAGACACACTATCTTCGTTCCTTTCCCAAGCATTGTATTCACATGATCTTATAGTAATGTGACTCTGGTTGTACTCACCCCTTAAATATGTAAACAAATACAAACATATATAAACACACAACAAGGGACGAAATCACGCGAGAGCAATGAATCCGGAAGCAGTATAGAGTGTTCCCGGGTCGTTATGTCCCAACGAGGCTGGAGATGGAAAATCGCAAGACGATTGATGATTGATGTTTGAATATGACAAGGATGTGAATATGATTGGGCACTAACACTGATAAGCAATTGCACATAAAAATAAGCAAAGAAAATAAGCTGGAACAAGAATAAAAGCTAGAAATGGCAAAAACACTTAAAACTTTTAAACTAAGACACAAATAGGCTCAAATAAGCTTAAGGCAAATCAAATGAGCTAAGCTGACTCTAAATAAGCAAAATCAAAAAGCAATTATACTAAGCAAAGCAGGAGAAACACAACAGTACTAACAACAGTACTACCAGTATTAACTAACAGTACTAACTTGGAGTTAATACTGCTAGTTATAAGTTAGTACTGGTAGCTTAAGGTTAGTACTGTTAGTTTAATGAAGCAAGAAATAAGCAAATAAGCTAAAACAGGTAATTAACTAACCCTAATAAGCACTCAAGCATAAAAATAAGCAACCAGAATAAGCTAGAATGGCATCTAAGCTAAAAACTAAAAACTGATAAACTCTTGAAGATACTTTGAAAAGGAGAATAAGCTTAAATAAGCTTACCCCTAAAGACAGTAAAGGAAAATGGTTTAATCTACTCTAAAAAGCTAAGGAAATTTTAAACAAGCTAAAAAAATAAGCTGGTAAGCTAAAATGAACTACCAGTACTAACAGTTTTAACTAACAGTACTAACTTGGAGTTAGTACTGGTAGCTTTAGTTAGTACTGCTAGTGAAAAATAGCAAAAATGAACTAGCAGTACTAACTAAAGAGTTAGTACTGTTAGTTCAAAAAAAAAGAGAAGAAATTTTTTAGGGTTTAAGGTATTTTTTAATTCTAGTTTTTATTTTAATTCTTGTAATCTAAGCATGATGGATTAGGTTTAAATCATAAAATAATATAGGGTTTTTAAATAAAGGTTTAAATTCTAGAGTTTATAGTTTTTATGATGATTTTTTGACATTGGTTCAATTTGTTTTTGGATTTAATCACTCGCGTTAGGTCTAATATCGCCCGAATTAATTGTATTAATTCCCTGCAAAAAATTAAGGCATTTTTGAAACGGTCATAACTCAATCATAAATTATCAAATAAACAATTTACAACATACTAGAGATAACCTTAGAGAGTCTACTTTCAGTTTTGGTTTTTATTTTTCTAAAAATACTTAGACATCTAGTTAGAGGCTCTAAATCACGTGGAAGTTAGTTTATATATTATGTGTGACCCCTGAATTTTGCTAAGTAGGTTATGAAGTTTAAGTGGGTTATCTCATGTCATACTTTTAGGGGGTCAGATTCTGGCCGAATTATGGACACTTTGGATTAATGATTTTCTAAAGGGTATTTGTAAAAGTGTAATGACTTTGGGAGAGCTAGGAGAGGTTCATAAGACATATATGTAGCGTGGTGAATTTTGGTTTGAATTGTGGAAGTGTTTAAGTGGTATGTTTAGGACGCGTAAGTGAGTATAAAATTCGTGCTCTAATCCATAAAAATATAAAGTGTATATTGAAAGTAAATGTGTATATAAGCGTAGGAAAAGGTTTTAAAACAATTATAGAAACTGATGGGAAGATAGCTTAGATATATCCATCATAGTGAGGTACCGTAGAATATTATTTGTATTTATTAGTTCCTACTGGTAGGTATGTAGTTCCTACTGGTAGAGTAATAGCTACTGATAGTGAAATAGTTGCTGCTAGCGGTTAAGTAGTTCTGCTGCTTATGGATATAATCCTGGTAGAGTAAAGTAATTACTCCAGGATAAGATATATTTGTTTAAAACTATGATAGGCCTGAGAAGTAGTAGATAACTGATGGAATCGTAATCTAGGAGAATTAGTAGGGTTTCATATCTCAAATGAAACCACACGGGTTTAGTTTATGAATAGAGAGAATACGATCAAGAAATAGTTTTATGATTAATAGAAAAGATCCATAGAGGATCAAAGTATTGTGTTTAGTAATTCTTCTTTAGCACTATTGTTTATTTTCCGCGTGAACAATAGATTGTGTTGTTAGACTCTCATAGAGTTACTTGTGATTACATAAGTGCTCTACAACCTTAACAGGCTTAAAGATCTATCTAGGGCTGAGACCTACAAGTGGTATCAGAGCCTGGAGAGAGTCTTAGTCGAAGAATAATTACTGTTATTGCTTCTAAATCATTAAAATGACTTCACCGTATCCAACACCTCCGTTTACTGTACCATCACCATCCGACTCTTCATTCTCCATCCCAACAACATCCGAACCAGTATTTTCTATGGCAACAACTAAACCTGTATTTTAGGCACAAACTTCCTCCTCTTCACAACCCTCACAAAATCCTCAGCATTAATTCTAGCAATATAATTCAACAACGGTTTCCAGCAGTAATGCCAAAATTCCTTATTAAAAAAAAGAGAATAATGAAACTTGGCCATGAAGATTGGAATATTAGATTAGAACACTGAACCCAACAAATTTTGGAACATTGTTCTTCAAGTAAACAGCATGAAACGAACAGGTAGAGATCCAAGAGGCAATATAATGATTCTTCCTCCTGTCACTGTGGAAGAACAGATTGCTGTAACAGACGAGGATAAAAGCATAAAACTAATCAACTTCAGTCTCTACCAAAGAGATCATATGGCTTGACTTCATCATCTTGATGATGCTAAGGATAATGGTTAGCAGTAAAAGGCCAGATTTGGAGGGAATGAAGAGTCAAAGACAATGAGGAAGTCAATGCTAAGCAAGAGTTTTTGCAGACGTTTAAGATATCCGAATCTGAAGTTTTGCACATGGGAATGATGTGTTTTCAGAGTGCTAGTCAACTGAATCAAATACAAGCAAGGCCAGATAATGAAGACTGCAACATGAAGTTTCTTAGAGCTTTTACCACCTCTTGGACACGGTAGCAATCACACCTTAAAAACAAAGGGTTGGTCTTGATTTCTTAAGCTTTGATGATTTATATAACAAGCTTAGGACACTTTAGATTGATGTGAAAGGTGGTTCTAGCTATGATTCAAGAGTTCCTGCTGCTCCTACACACTCAGCGTTCATTAGTGCTGATAGTACTAATTCCAAGTTGGTCACTGCTTACTCCAAAGGTCAACTTCTACTGTTACTATACCACTGACTCTTCCACCTGCTGCTGCTTCAGGCAATATCTTGAAAATGTTCTTGCACATTCCTTTGTTGCTGAAAAGTGAGCCGACAACACAGATCACTTATGAATACTTTGACCAAATTGGCAAAATGGATTTGGAAGAACTTGATATCAAATGGCAGATGGCAATGCTTTCGGTGCGAATCAATAGATTTGAGAAGAAGGCTGGTATAAATTCAAGTTAATAACCAAGAAGCTGCCAGGATTATGATAAAAGAAGGTCAGGTGCTAATAGTGTTCAGAGTTGGGACATATTCAAGAGAAAGGGAAGTGAAGGTGGGATTCAAAGATAAGTATCTCAATTTAAGATCAAGAGTACTGGATAAATCAGAAGAACCAAAGTGCTTTGTGTCAGTTGATTCAATGCTAAATTAAGTCAACCATGAAAAGAAGATAAAGAAAGGTGCTCTGATCCTATGGGATGATTGCAGGGTATGGGGATGATACTATCATTCCTACTGATGATGCTCCTGGTGATGGTGGTAGAGATAGTTTTTCTACTGATGGTGTGTTTGTTGATGCTGGTAATAGTTCTGTTGGTGTTTCTGTTGCTGCTGGTGTTGATGCTGATAGTGTTTCTGTTGCTACTAGTGATGCTATTGATGCTGAAACTGAATTTGCACTCATGAGGTTATCCCCTCAGGTACAATCTTGTCCTTTTGTGCTGTGATCATATTTATACAGCACTTAAAGAAGGAGTTTGATACACTAGAAGGTGAGCAATATAAAGAGTGTTTTTCTCAAAGTCCAAGGCATACACAATTCACTTCAAACCTTAGAACAACAGAAGTCCTTGGTACCAAAATACTCCAGTTAGCATTAAGAAGAGAAAAATAGAAATCTTGAGGGTTGGCTGCAAGACCTAGGCAACACACCACTCCAACATGCGAAAATATACGAAAATTGTGAATGAACAGGCTAAACTGATAATATGAATACCAAGGTCAAACTTTGAGGGAGTCTGAGCAAAGGTTTGACAAATGGGATGGCAATCTTCCAAAACTAGTCCAAATCTGATCAATATTCCATTTCCCTCTAAGATCAAAATATTGGTCTTAAGGATTTGGAGACACTTTTGGATCAGATGAGGTGTTTGATCTCTCTGCACCTAGTATCTTTGACTCATGTCTTAAGGATGCTTTAAAGAAAACCTCATCTAGACAGGTTTGACACACCCTGGCAGAATGCATGCCTGGCCTTCCCCTATAACAGGAACATTCCATCCTACTTCCAACAAGCCTGACATTGATGATACACATTTACTATGGTTCAAAGTCCAATTACTAAATTCTGAATCTAACTCTATTACTAATGACTTTTCTCTTGTGAAACAGTGCCAAGTCTTCAGAATCGAGGACAACTGGCTTTGCATCCTTGTGCTTCAATTGGGTCCCCAATCCTCAAGTCACCAGCCAATGCCTCTAGGTTCAATTGATTTGAAGACTTTACACAAGACTGATGACCAACGGGACCATGTCCAATTCACACAAAGTCCCCAGTTTCTTAAGGAGAATGTAAAAACTCCTAGGAATTTTTGTAATAAGAATGAGTCAAACAAATTTAATATGTGTAACAACAAGTCTTTTGGTTATAAGAAATGTTTTGTTTGTGGTAGTAAATTTCATTTGATTCGTGACTGTGATTTCTATGAGAATCAGTGGAGATTAATTAATGCACCTGTAAGGAAAAAATGTAGAAAACATTTCCTCATTTGTTCCAAGACCACCCTATGTTCCTACTGGTAGTAGATATAGACCCACATCTGTTCCTGCTGGTAGGCCATATGCTACTAGGTCGCCATTTCCGCTGATAGTCGAATAGACCCACATCTGTTCCTGCGTAGGACCATTTCCTCTGCTAGACCTTATGACCAGACCAAAAATAATTATTTCCAACAATTTTAGTTGGCCTGGCTCCATACAATCCAATGGATATTGGATGTGGGGAAACGATGGGGAACTGCTGTTAAGACCTCAGCAGGTTGTTCTTGGAAAAGTAACAGGCTATATATGCATTGGGGATCCAAGAACAATGGTGGATCTCACCACTCTACAGGGTTTTCCTCATTTTGATCCACAAGGCAGGCCCAAGTCAGTTATGACTTGGGTCTCTCATGTATACTAATGTTGTATTTTCTTGTGTACATTGTAGGACAATCCCCATACAAATAAAGATATAGGTATTGTTGATAGTGGTTGTTCCAGAAGCATGACAAGCTAATTATAGGAAAATTGGCTGATTTTAGTGAGATTAAAGGAGACTGTCACTTGGAGTGGAGAGGTAAAATCACTGGAAAGGAACAATCAGGACATCAACTTCAATTTGAGATGTGTATTATGTGGAAGAACTTCAGAACTTCAATTTGTTTCTCAGTGTCACAAATCTGGTAACCAAGAAAATGGGTTCTCTGTTTACTTGACCAGAGTGCCTTTACTTCCAAGGGTTCAACTACCTGATTCCAACAATTGTTTCTCAAGTTCCAAGGCGACACAATCTCTATTGCTTGCAATTTGGCCACATTCCATCCATAAAGGGAAATCAAGTGTTTTTGTTGGCAAAAGCCATCCATAGATGATCCATGAGTCCACCAAAAGGCATAGAAGGATGGCACAATGTCCACTTCAAAACATGAACAGAAGCTGCAAAACTTGGATTGGTCAAGTGGGTTCCTTTCAAAACTCTTCACAAATGAACACAACTGTGGTTACATATGCAACAAAGGAAAGCAACACAAAGCCACTTACAAGGCCATCACAGCAGTCAGCTCCATTTCTTATCCTCTCTAGTTGAATTCATTATGGACCTTTTATATGGTCTTACTTCAATCAGAAGCATGATCACAAGAAGCTTATTCTTTGTTGGTTAAGATGACTATAGCAGGTTTAGCGGGTTTTCTTTTTAGGACGAAGGGATGAGACTTTTATAGTTCTTATGAATACTTTCAATATTTTGTTAAAAACCAGTTGACTAAAAAGGTTAAAGCTATCAGGTGTGACAATGGGACAGAGTTTAAAAACTCTAACTTAATTGAACTCTGTGGGTTTAAGGGAATTAAAAGGGATTATAGTGTAGCCAGAACCCCTCAACAAAATGGGGTTGCTGAAAGAAAGAATAGAACCCTAATAGAGGCAGCAAGAACTATGCTTGCTGACTCTAAGTTACCTACCATGTTTTGGACAGAAGCAGTTAGTACTGCTTGTTATGTTCTAAACAGGGTTTTAGTAACTAGGCCCCATACCAAAACTCCCTATGAACTTTTATCTGGGAAAGTTCCAACCTTAGACCACCTTATAACCTTTGGCTGTTCATGTACCATACTTAACACTATGATCATTTGGAAAGATGAGGGTAACAGCTGATGAAAAATCTTGTTGGGTATTTCTTCTCATAAGTAAAGCTTATAGAGTTAAAATTTATCCAACAAAGAATAGAAGAAACACTGAATCAAGATATATGGATAGATAAACCAAATATTCATGGTTTGAGGGTCTTGAATGTACTTGACCTGACTATTTGACTGATTCTTTAGTTAATACTCTTTCAAGTCTAATCAACCTGCAGGTACATAAGATACTAACAATCATGCAGGTACACAAGATGACTAAGATTCAGAGAGTGATGAGCAATTGATTGTTGTTCCTTCTTTTCCTTCTAACCATTTTTCAGGTCCCGAGGTTCATCCTGCTTCTGACACAGTAGAGATCACTTCAGACTATGCAGAGGAACTTGATAGGCTTCAAAGATAGGAATTTGAAGTCAATTCCGCGGCAAAGGACACTTGGAATACAGCTGCTACGTTCAATGTTGTTATGTGCTAATCCTGCTACTAAGCAGTTCCGCTGGTAGTATTAATCAGGCTGCTGGTGGTTCTGCTATTCCCTCTACACCATCTTCGTCTATGGTTGAACCTGTTCATGCTAATGATACACCATTTCCTCCTGGTCACTCATTGGGCTCAAGTGAAAATTCTAGTCAATTTCCCTCTCCTTCTGACCTTGCCAATCACATCTCCTCATCTTTAGAGATGGATGCATTCACCATCCATCCTACTACGGAATTTTTTCTCTGAATCCTCATAGATTGCTGAATTTGGTGGTTCACTCACAAATTTAGCACCTCACATAGATGTTGACCTAGTTCCCACACGAAGAGTGCATACTGTGCATCCTATTTCACAGATTATTAGGGATATTTCTTCACCAGTTCTCACAAGGGGATCTTTGAAGAAATCCAAGTTTAGAGAGAGTGCTCTTGCTGGCTATGTTCATGATCAACAAAGGAACAATCACACAGACTATTTACATTGTCTGTTTGCTTGTTTTCTCTCCCAACTTGAACCTAGCAGTGTTGCTCAAGCACTTAATAATCCTGATTGGGTAGAAGCTATGCAGGAGGAAATGCAACAGTTTGTTAATCAGGAGGTGTGGAAGCTTGTGCCCTTACCAGAAGGAAAAACTGCTATTGGGACTAAATGATTCGTAAGACTAAAAGGAGATGCCAGAGTTATCGAATTCGAATAAAGGCAAGGTTGGTGGCTTCAAAGTCCATAGGCAAGAGGAGGGTATATAAACATGATAGAGGTTATATGCTCCAAGTGGCTCGAATTGAAGCTATTCGCTTATTCTTAGCTTTTGCTTCATACATGGGTTTTATGGTATATCAAATGGATGTCAAGAGTGCTTTTCTCTATGGGGAAATTGATGAAGAAGTCTATGTTACTCAACCCAAAGGATTTGAGGATCCTTTCAACTCCTAAACATGTTACAAGTTGAAAGCTTGTAGGCCTTCAACAAGCACTATAGCCTTTAGCACGCTGTCTACTTTTCTGTTAACGCATAATTACGAAGAGGTTTCAATAACAAAACGAGCTCTTTATTAAGAAGAATTTCCAGGGACATCATACTATGTAACAGGTATTATGTGGATGACATTATTTTTTTGGCTCCACCAAAAAAGCCCTGTTGTGATGAATTGAGGTGTTGATGAAAGGTGAATTTGAGATGAGTGCGATGGGTGAGTTAACATTCTTTTTAGGACTTCAGGTTACTCAGAAGTCAAATGGGATATTTATCAGCCAAGACATGTAAGTCCAGACATGCTAAAGAAAGTTTGATATGGTGAATGTGAAGATCTGCCAACTACACCCCTTTTGAAGCTACAACCCCTAAATCTAAAGACGAACCAGATGGAGGCTGTTTAATGTTATTTATACAGATCCTGATAGGTACCTCATGAAATTGACAGCTTCAAGGCCGATATTCAGTATGCATTGATGCTTGTTCTGACACCAGTTCACACCTTGACTCCATTTAATGCATCAAGAGGATTTTCAGTATCTTAAAGCCGACCAAAATTAGGACTTTGTACCCAAGAGATTCACCTTTTGTTGTTGAAGCATATAGTTGATAGTGACTATGCTGGTTTTCATGGTGATCGAAAATCCACACTGGGGGATGTCAATTTCTGGGAAGACGTTAATATCATGGCAGTAGAAAAAGCAGACTATTTTAGCTTACCATCTCACTAAGCAGAGTATGTTGCTGCTAACTAACTGATTGGCTAAGGTACTTTGGATACAAAATCAAATTCTTGATTATGGGTTCAATTTTATGAACACTAAGATCTTTATTGATAATCAGAGTACCATATGTATTGTTAAAAACCTAGTCTTTCACCGAAGAACAAAGCACATCGAAATAAGGCACCATTTTATTAGAGATGCAAATGAAAAACATCTTATTGAAGTGCTTAAAATCCATACCGATGATAATATGGCTGATTTGTTAACCAAGGCATTTGATGGACCAAGGTTTAATCACCTTGTGGTTCACATAGGGATGATTAATCCCTAGATGCCATGGTTAAGGGGATGATTTGGGTCCAAGGGGAGGACTGTGGTTTGTATATCATTCTTAGGATATTAGAATAGCAGTTTTAATTCTAGTAGTTAGATCCTTTTGTTTTGCTATGTATATGGTTTGTGGGTTTAGTCTAAAACATTTTTGCAGGAAATTGATTCATGATGTGTGCATAAGCATGGAGTGTGTGGCCCTTAATTTGATGAGACACATCACTTCTGGTTAAAAAGGTTATTCCTTAGGTGTTGCATTAGTTTCTTCTACTGGTGGTTATAACAGGTTTTCGTCTGACTGAACAATTTCCTACTGGTTGCGTACCTGATTCTGATGTAGAGGTGTTCCTGCTGGTTTTGTTAATTGTTTGCTAGGGTTTATTTTTCTTCAAGGACTAAAATTGAGATTTATTATACTTCAATAGTAAAACTGAAACAAGTGGGCATTCAATTGCTAAAAAGAGGTATCTATTTAAAGGGTTCTTTACTATTTGCCCCCTTTTTTTTACAATTGCCTTTCTATCAAACCCTAATTTTTACAGCGCCCTTTTGTTTGTTCCACTCACCTCTCGAAAGTGCGATTCTACACCCATCATCCAGAGTAACTCCATGCATCTACACACCATTAATTCTGAACACTTAACCCTGTCAAGTTATCATTGAGCAAAAGGCAAGCCCTAAAAACCGCGACGAGCATAATAAGTTTGGATTTTTGGAGAAATCCAAAGGTAGCACAGATTATGATCAAGTTATTGACTTTTACTGATCTCACATAAGTATGCCATTATTTTCTACCCTGCTCCTCTATGACTTGGACGTCCCTCATAAACAATTCTGGTCTAACGGCCTCACTCTTATCAATCTATCTGAGCACTGGTCACCAGCTATTGTGCCTACAATGGAATGGTACTCCTTATACTATCATAGAATCTTTAGTTAGAGACGCTTATATGTTAAATGATGAGGGAGGTCTAGTAAATAGTCTATTGCTGAGATTTACACAACATGCAAACCTAGGGTACCCCACATAGGGCAATCTTACAAATCACAAAACAAATTATCACCTCAGTGGAGGGTTCCCTGATTCACACTCTCGTGCATTGTCTAAGTACAAAGTCAGGTAGTTGGATCAATTTGAAGTCCCCTGTGCCATTGCTTTGATATGTTTGTGTTAGGGAAGGAGTTTAACTTGGTTCTAGTTATAATTTTTAATGGGATGGTAAATAACATTAAAAAAGCTCAAACAATTTTTGAGTGGTATCCTAGGTTTCTACAGAGATTTTGAATAAGAAACAAGGAATACCAAAAACCCTACAGCATTTTATAACTAACCATTAAAATGTTTACCAATATGGCTGATGAACTTTCATGGATCAATGCCTTTTGCGCTCTCTGCTTGCTGCTTGACTCAAACCTGCTATAGCAGGTGAAAGCTCAGGGGAAGCTGAACTTTTAGTTCCACCCAATGTCCCTGAGACATTGACTGAGAAGGTTCATTCTCATGACCAAGTCTCAACACCACCCAGACCAGCACCAACCAATACTGATGCTCAACAGAATGAGCAGGGTCCATTTTCTGACCCTAACTTTGAGTCTACTTCAACTCAAGCCCATGACTCAGTTCCTGACCCTGTTCCTTCTACTAATGTGGAAGATGAATCTCTGGGAGGAACTTTCTTTGCTACTCCTCCAAGGTCCCCTGCAGCTCCACCTAAAGGTACAACCTCAAGAGGTGCTGCGGACCCTGTTAATCTAATAGCTTTGTGTACATTAGTGTGTGAACAAGGGAAAAAGATAGAGAATTTGGGATCTGAGCTACAAGCCCATAAGCTTTTGTTTAAAGAGGTGATGGGAACATTGGTAAAAAGAGTGAAGGTTTTGGAATCAAAACTCAAAGCTAGAGGAAGTAAGTGTTTGTGAGTGAATCTGATATGAGGAGCAGAGGGAACAAATGTAGACCATCGATCAAGCTTGCTAAGCAGCTGCTTCTGCTAGCTAACACATCTCCTAGTTTCCTTGCTAATGACAATCATACAGCGACATTCCTCCTGGTGCAACCACTCACACAACGCATTTGGTAGTGAAACTGCTGTTCCTACTGGTCTTTCATTTGGGTTTTCTACTGATCCTGTTAACAAAGGAAAATCTCCTATGGTAGAGGAAGATCCTCCAATTAAGCAAAGGTCTTTCAGACAATTGGAGGAGGACAGATTGGGTGTAGAAGCTGCAAAGAAACTAAAGAAAGAGGAATAACAGGCTGAGTTTGGTAGAGACCAGAGAAGAGACAAAAGGAAGAGGCAAGAGGATGTTCTAATCCGCAAAGTACTACACGGATGATATGGATCCGTATCATGGGACAAGTACATGCTAATCAGGGACTTACTGCTGATTTACTTGGTCCTGATGTTACTGAAGAAAACTTTGCAGAGAGAATGGTCAAAGTTATTGCTGAAAGAAGGAGACAGTTTGAAAAACATGAGGTTAAATAGAAGTAGGGATAAACCTATGACATATGCACAGCAGAAAAACTTTATGAGAACTTATGTCAAGAATCAGAGTTCTGTTATTTACTCTACTGGATGGACTTTGAAACATGTCAAGTCTTTTTCGGATGCCACACTTCAGGAGGAGTTAACAAGATTCGACATGCTGTTGAAAATTTGCAAACTCAAATACTCAGGAGGTCTATTAAGAGACCTGGTGCAGGTTTGGACCGGCCTACTTCCAAGAAGTCAAAATCCAATGAAGCTCAACACATTTCTGTCCCTCCTGCATCAAATCCATCAACTGATGGTGAACCATCTAATCCTTCGCCATTTGTTGATACTCCTTCACACTCACCTGAGTTTACACCTGTTTCACCACCCAAACCATCTGCTGCTGCTCCATTGTTGTTTTTTTTTTTTGTGGGGGGGGGGGGGGGGGTTTTTTTTTTTTTGTTTGTGGGGGCTTTCACACACTGAAGTTCCACCTGCTGTTCCAAGGACAACTGGTCCACGGACAAGAAGTAAATCAATTGATGCTGATATCAAGACATATACCACTAGGCGGAAGTCACTAGCCTCTAGGAAGATGCCCTCTTCTGAAGTGGATTTAAATACTCCTGATATATCCTTTATTCACGTGCTCTCTGATGATGATTCTGCTGGAGATACCAACCCTCCCTTTTGGCATGCCTTTGCTGCATGGGAAATTGTTCCTACTGGCTTGGGTGATGTCAATGCTTTATACTTTACTGATAAATCTACCAAATTATTTACTCATCTTTGAGAGATTCTGCACTTGCTTGATAGACAGGATTTGTCTAAGTTATATGGCATGGTTGTTAAGCATTATGAAGTTAATCCTCTAGCTGGTAATGGATTGCTTTTGTGGGGAGTTCTTCATGTTTTGTTTGACTCTACTTCTGGTAGTTCAAGTGTTGAAGTTTGGAATGATCAGTAGGAATGGGTTATCTATAGATGGAAATTGTTTCCATTTTCTGGTGTTCATGTGCTGGAAACATTTTCAGGCAAGATTTTATACATGTTTGCAGATACACCATATCCTCTTTCTGTTTCCCTCATGAAGAAGATGCTGAAGCATAAGTTGGAAGTGGAGATAGATGGTGTAGGGAATGACATGACGCATGCTGTGCAACTGATTAAGTTTATCAAGAATCAGCTTGCTTCTAGTGTTCCTTCTGTTTGATTCTAGTATCTTGTTACTGCCTTGTATATTTTTTTTTTGGTATGTCTAGTTTTGTTTATTGCAGGTTACTTTGAATGGTTTTTAGATGGTATCACAATGTTTTGAGTTACAACTGCGCTTAAATTTTTTTTGGTCCAAAATTTGGTTTTCATGTGCTAACATATTTTGGTGCAAAAGGTTTTTATGGCACTTTATTTCAACGTTTCTCTTTTGGGGTGCACCATCATTTTGGTTTCAATTCCTAGGTCTTAGACTAGAATGAATTGCTATAGCTGTAATGGTTTGCTTAAAACCATAGGGTATCTCAACTGACCTATGTTTCATGTACCAATTAGTTGAGATGGTTTACAGTCCACCATGGAATAACCCTTTTCATGGGTCCCCAAGGATTGTCTAGCCACAAGCAAAACGGCTATGTGGTAAAGGCGTTATAAAATCCTTTGATGGTTGTCCAGGTACCCAAACTGATGTTATCAACTTGCCAAAATCTTGAAATGAAAATGACTAGTCCCTGAGAAACCGCTCCAGGAAAAGACAAATCAAATCCGTTTTTGGCTGTGATGACTTGCAAAGTCAATAGTAATTCAACCCACTAAGATTAAAGTTGGATGTTGAAAATGGAGATATATGGCATATGTTTTAGCTCCCTGTAAGCTAATGTTTGTTTAATTAAAAAATGATTATCAAAAGAACTCTAAACGGTTATCGGTAAAGAATTTTGGTCTAACACTTTAGACACTCGAATCCTTGTTTTAAAAATTATGCACATCGGATATATAAGTCAAACATTGGTTTTTTCCAAATCTATTTAGTCTTTTTATTTTAAAGTTGATCCATAATCTCATATTTAACTGCTAGTTATGCAGCACATCCCAATGAATGATACTAACTAGAACATGTGACTACTTGATATGGCACATTTACGTGTTTTTACAACTTAGTGTGGCACATCTTTAACATGTTTTTGTTATGGGTTTATGCGGTTGTTAGGAATATATTTGTATTTATTAGTTCCTACTGGTAGGTATGTAGTTCCTACTGGTAGAGTAATTGCTACTGATAGTGTAATAGTTGCTTCTAGCGGGTATGTAGTTCCTGCTGCTTGTGATATTAGTCCTGGTAGAGTAAAGTAATTTACTCAGGATTAAGTTTTGTTCGTTTTAAATATGGATAGGCATGAGAGATAGTTATTAGCTAGACTCATGGTATCTGTAAATCTAGAGAAATTAGTTTGGGGTTTCATATCATATAAATGACATACCACACGGTTTAGATTTGGGAGGACGATGATTGAACAATCAAGAACAGGTTTCTCAATTAATATAAAAGATCCATAGAGGATCAAAGTATTGTTTTAGTAATTTTTCTTTAGACATATGGTTTTTTTTCGCGTGAAACAATAGTTTGTTTTGTTAGAGTCTCTCCACAGAGTTACTTTTGATTAATTAGATTACTCTATATTTAATCACAGGCTTAAAATGATCTATCTAGGGATGAGACCTACATGTGGTATCAGAGCTAAAGAGCGTCTTATGTTGAAGAACTAATTACTTGTTATTGATTTCTAAATCATTACAATGATTTCATCGTAGCCAACATCACCGTTTACTGGACCCATCACCATCCGATTCTCTTTCTCCTCCAACAACACTCGCACCGTATTTTTTATGGCAAACAACTGAACCTGTATTTCAGGCATAAACTTCCTCCTCTGCTCAACCCTCACAAAATCCTCAGCCTCAATTTCAGCAATATAATTCAACAACTGTTTCCAGCAGTAATGCCAAATTCCCTTATTTAAAAAAAGAGGAATATGAAACTTGGGCAATGAAGATGGAATACTGGATTATGAACACTGACCACAATCTGTGGAACATTGTTCTTCAAGGAAACAGCAGGAAACGAACAGGTAGAGATCCAAGAGGCAACATAATGATTCTTCCTCCTGTCATCATGGAAGAACAGATTGCTGTACAACGAGAGATAAAAGCTAGAACTATTCTTACTTCAGTCTTCTAAAGAGGATCATTGGCTGATTCTACTCTCAATCTTGGATGATGCTAAAGATATTTGTGTTGGCAGTAAAGCCAGAATTTGAGAGGAATTGAAGAGTCAAGTAAGATGAGGATGTCAATGCTTAAAGGGGCAGGATGTTTGCAGACTTTAAGATATCTGAATCCTGAAGGTTTGCACAATGGGATATGATAGATTCAGAAGGTGCTGAGCTCAACTGACACTCAAATGTAAGCAAGGCCTGATAATGAAGACTGCAACATGAAAGTTACTTAGAGCTTTTACCACCGGCTGGGTAACAGTAGCATTCTCCCTTAAAAACAACGGGTGGTCTTGATTTCTTAAGCATTGATGATGGATATAAACTAGCTTAGGACATTAAGAGTGATGTGAAGGTTGGTTCTATGCTATGCAATCTTAGAGGTCCGGCTGCTCGACACACTCAGCTTTGCATTAGGTGCAGCAGAGCACAATCCATGTGGTCTTAACTGCTGATCCATGGTCAATCCTTCTCACGGTGAGCTATTCCACTACTTCGTCCTCTGGGTTGCTTAGTCAATGTTGCTTGAGAAATGTTCTTCTCTCGTGGGGTGCTGAATTGGGTTCCACTAACATTAACAGATCATCTGAGGTAGTCGGTGTCAATTGGGGCAAGGGGTTGTGATGATCTGGACTTGCATAGGGATGTGGGCATAGGCAGGGTGGGTGCGATCAGGTACTTTAATGAGAGGTGTTAATGTTGGGCGTGATGTTTGGACATAAGGGTAGTTCCATTTGTGTGATACTTTTTTATTATATTCTCAAAAAATGGCATATCTCGTTTCAACCTACTTTTGTTGCAAACCACTCGTTGTTTTGCAAACTTCACTTATGCCCCCGAATCTTTCGGGGATGCAAGTGGGTGGAGACGCACTTTCGATTATTAAAATTAGGGGGACCAACGGATAAAGTTTTCTTCGTCTGGAGATAACACTTGGTCTTTATATTCCTGATAAATTCATAGCTTTTTAGATTAGTTTTGGCCGTGTTGATGAGTGTCACCTATCTGATTTCCAGAATGTATATACTTTTTCCGGTTTCTCTATGATGTAGTGTTCAAATATGGACTGGTTGCACACGTTAGCCTAAAGTCAATGGCACGATTCCGTTTCAACAATGTTCGACTTCCATATTCAATGGACTCTTGACAAGTGGATAGAGTGTTCCCTATAACAGGAAGGAAATGGTCATTTCGTCGGTGCATGGCAGCATTTGTCGAAATCCGCACCCTGCGCTGTCTCACGGTTCTACCTCAAATATGGCCCTGGCTCCAAGCCTGTTCGCCTCATCATCGCGCAAAATTGGCAGTAGCAACCCTATATGGTTTGAAGATGCGACTGGGTGGTCTATTCTGTCCATTATGGTATGACACATGTGTACTGTAGTTGATAAACATGTTTACTAGACCAATTCTTCTAAATATGTTTAAGTATGTAATTTCTTGAAATTGTAAGTTCGAGAATGGTGTTGCCTGTTTGAATATATATCTATATATACTAAAGGGAAACATTATATGTTTTTCCATATTCTGTTACTCTCTACAAAATTTCAGAAATGCAATAACAATATAAAAAAGTAACATCATTTATTTACAACAACACCAACAATTTCCCACATACAACAACTTTCCATACCCCCCCTACCCCTTTACAAACCAACACCCCACCCATATTATCATAACTCCCTATAACATTCCCAAAAAAATCCCCCTTTCCTCATCCACATCATACCAATACTCTTCACCCTCATCCTCCACCAACCTTTATCACTAACTACCCACAATCTACATAATATTACCCTCCTATCCAATTCCCCAACCACACAATCTACACCACTTTCCCCCCACCACCAATCAAATTTCCACAAAACACAACCAACCATAATCATAAACAATCAACATACCAATCCCACACTACACCAACCCCTAAACCCAAATCCCCCCAACCCACAAACAATCTTCAATCTCTACCCAAATCCAACTAATAACAACACAACCCCCCCTAAACCCCCTCATTTTTACATTCCCCCCCCCCTCATTTCCCAAAAATTCATTTACACCCCACACACACCCCCCTAAAATATAAACATTTATCCCCCACACAAATCCCCCTCATCCACAACCCCAATCAATAACTTCCCCCCCTACACCCCCTCACCCCCCTTTCCCCCTATCATCAAAACCAACCCAAATATTAACTCCCCAAATCACCCTCAATAAACCCTATATACCCTCCCCACAATCCATCTCCCTCGCTTTTCCATTACCCCCCCCCCCTCCTCATAAATCACCAGTCTTCCCCTCACTCTCTTCAAAGCTTGTTAATTCTATCTTATGTTCCCACACCATCTATTAATACCCCCTCCCTAAACTTTTTTCCCCCAAACTCCTCCCAATTATAAACCTCCCCACCACCAACCCCCCCACATACCCAAATCCCCTTCCACATCCATTACTCCTACCCACCTCCACCCCCCCCAATTTCCCCTTTCCTTACACCCCTCCCCATCTATCACACTTTTCAACTTCCTATTACCCCCCTCTTTCCCCCCTAATACTAAACCCTATTCACCTTCCTCCAAACCTCTCTTCTATTCATCCAACCACCATAAAAATTTCTTTTTCACCCCCCCTACCACCCCCCCCAAAATCCCCAAACACCCTTTTCTCCCCCCCAAAATTTTTAAATTTTTTATTAATTAACCTAACTCTCCCTCCACTCATCAAATTTATCAATTCCCTCACCCCTACACACTACTCCCTCCCACCCAACTCACCCTCTACCTCCCACTCCTACATCTTCCCCATCCCTACTCACCCCCATTCCCAACCCCCCCCCCCCCCCTCCATTCCACACATCAACACATTCCACCCCCTTCCCCCCCCCCACCCTACAACCTACACATCCCTCCCCCACTTACTCCCCTTCAACCCAACCCCCCTTAATCCTAAATCTCCCCCCCTATATCCCCCCTCTCCCTCCCATCTCCTTCTCCCCCCACACCCCACACCAAATTACACTACCAACAACCAAATATAAAACAAGAAAAGATTTTGCCAGGTTTGATTAAAAAATAAGGTCAGGGTTGCCTACAATGTTCAGTGTTGGAATGTTTGCAAGAGAATTTTACAGGGAAAGAAGGTGGATGCCAAAGTACAAGGTATTCAACAAATTAAGATCAAAAGAATCTGGATAAATGACAGAGAAGAACAAAAAGCTTTGGCCTGTCAGTTGAATTCAATGATCAATGGTCAGACCACAAAAGTGAAGATATGGAGAAAGTGCTTTCTGAAGGCTTGGGATGATAGCAGGATATGGGATGATACCTATCATTCCTATGGTGATTGCTACTGATGTGGTGGTAGAGATTAGTTTTTCTGTGATGGGGTTTGTTGATGTTGGAGAGATTGATTTGATGGTGGTTTCGTTAGCTGTGGTCCGTTGGTGTGATTAGTGGTTTCTGTTGCTACTGCCCGATGCTACTGATGTGGAAATGAATTAGCATCATGGGGTTATCCCTAGGTAAATTTGTCCTTTGTGGTTGCTAATCATATTTATACAGACTTAAAAAAAGAGTTTGATAATCTAGAAGTGAATATAAGAGAGTTTTTAGATCCAAGTACAAGCATAAAAAGGGTCCACTTCAAAGCTCTTCACGAACAACAGAAGGTCTTGGTACCAAAATAATCACGCGCTGAGCTTTAGAAGAGAAAGTAGTTTAGAATCTTGACTGCAGGACCTAGGCAAAACTCCTCCATCAATTAAAACCTTAAATATACTGAAGAACTGATAACCAAATGAACAGGCATAAGTATTGATAAAAGGAATGATATAGGCCAAACTTTGACGGAATCTATGCACGATTTGACAAATGGAAAGGATTCTTCCAAAAACCTATGTCAAACAGTAATAGTTCATGTCCTCTAGTATTCAAAATTTTGGTTTACGGGCTCTATGGAGACACTTTTTGGATCAGATGAGGTGATTTGATTCTCTGCACCTAGTAATCTTTGCACTCATGTTCTTCAACGGATGCTATAGGAGGGAACCTTCTATTGACTGGTTTAGTTAAAACCTGTTGAAAATGCATGCTGTTCCTCCCCTTATAACAGGAAAATTCCATGCCTCCCCTATCATAACAAGACCTGACATTGATGATACACAGTTTACCTTTGGTTCTAAGTCAATAAATTGTGTTGAAACTAATTTGGATCTAATTGAATTTGTCTTGTGATAACAAGTGACCAAGTCTCAGACTCTGAGTACACGTGGCTTATGCATCTTGTGCATCACAAGTGTTCAGATCCTCAAGCACCTATGACCAATGCCTTTCTAGTTCAGTTGATTTTGAAGAATTTATACAGATGGTGGACCATGGACCATCCAATGAACACTCAACAGTCCTTGTTTTATCGTTTAAGAAGCTTTGTTAAAAAATCCTAAGAATTCGTATGTAATAGGAATGGATCAAACAATATTAGTCTGTAGTTAAAATAAGGTCTGTTAGTGTTAACGAAAATGTTTTGTTTGTCGGTAGTTAAATTTCATTATTGAATTCCGTGTTTATATTTTTATGAGAATCAGTTGAGATTGATGTAGTAAATGCACTTGTGTGGAAAATGTAGAAGAAACATTCCCTCCTTTGTTCCTAGGACCAGCCTATGATCCTACTTAGGTAGCTGGAAACAGAGCCACCCAACAAAGTCTGTTCTCTCAGATGGGTAGGTCATTTTCTCTCGACTAAGCGGTAGTAGGAACAAACCAACATATGTTCCTGCTGGTAGGTCATTTCCTGCTGGTAGTAGGAACAGACCAACATCTGTTCCTGCTGGTAGGTCATTTCCTGCTGGTAGTAGGAACAGACCAACATATGTTCCGGATGGTAGCGTAGGGCCTCTTTCTGCTGAGTAGGCCATTTCCTACTGGTTGGCATAATCCATGCTACTAGGACCTTATACAACCAATGGATCGACCAAACAAGCCATTATTTTCAACAGTTTAGTAGGCCTGGCTCATATAACCAAATGGCTATGGATGAGGGAAGATGGGGAACTGCTGTTAAGACCTCAGCAGGTTGTTCTTGGCGAACTTAGTATTTAGTAACCCTCCGGCAATATATGCATTGAGAGAGGATCCAAGTACAATGGTGGATTCTCCCCCAATCTATTAGGGTTTTTCTATTGATCCACAAGCCCCCACCCCCCCCCCCCCACCCGGGCAGGCCCAAGTCAGTTCTTTTTATGACTGGGTCTCTATTTTTTTTTTTCTTTGTTTATGTATACTATGTTGTACTTTCTTGGTATTTTTGTAGGATAATCTCCTCATTGAAAAATTAAACGTATAGGTAAGTGGATTAGTGGTGTGTGTTCCAGAAGCGTGACAGGTAATAAGGGAAATTGGCTGATTTTGTTGAGATTAAGGAAAAGGGACTGTCACTTTTTGGAGGTTTGGAGATGGTTTATAGTTTAAAAAAATCATGGTAAAGCACAATCAGGACTTCCAAACTTCAACTTTGAGAATGTGTATTATGTGGAAGAACTTCAGAACTTCAATTGTTCTCGGTGACTACAAATCTTGTGATTACTAGAAACAAAGTTCTGTTTACTGACTCAGAGTGCCTTGTCCTCTCCAAGGGAGTTCAAACTACCTGATTCCAGTCAAGTTGTTCTTAGAGTTCCAAGGAGACACAATCTCTATTGCTTCAATTTGGCTCAATCATCCAGAAAGGGAATCATTAAGTTTTTTAGTGTTTTGTTGGCAAAGCATCCTTAGATGAGTCCAACAAATTAGCATAGAAGTGATGGTCATGGGAACTTTAAAACATGAACAAGCTGGCAAATCATGGAATTGGTCAATGAGGCTTCCTTCAAAGCTTTCACAAATGAACACAACTGGTGTTGCATGTACAATAAAGGGAAAGCAACACAAGGCCTCTTACAAGGCCATCACTGCAGTCAGCACCATTTCTGAGCCTCTCCAGTTACTACATATGGACCTTTTTGGTCCTACTTCCATCAGAAGCATTGATCACAAGTACTATTCTTTGGTGGTCACAGATGACTTTAGCAGGTTTAGCTGGGTTTTCTTTTTGGGAACTAAGGATGAGACCTTTTATCTCCTTAGGGATTTCATTACTTTTGTAGAAAACCAGCTAACTAAAAGGTTAGGCATATAAGGTGTGACAATGGGAAGAGTCAAAAAATTCTAGTTAATTGAAACTCTGTGGGTCAATGGGATTCAAAGGGATTTTAGTGTTTGCCAGAACCTACAACAAATGGGGTTGCTAAGGAGAAAAGGAATAGAACCCTAATAGAGGACAGCAAGATCTATGCTTGCTGACTCTAGGTTACACAATGTTTTGGTGACAAAAGCAGTTAGTACTGTTGTTATGTTCTAAACAGGGTCTAGTAACTAGGCCCCCAGATTAAACTCCCTATGAACTGTTATCTGGGAAAGTTACAAAAGGTTATGTCACCTTCACCTTTTGGTGTCATGATGACCATACTTAAAAATAGTGATCATTTGGGAAAATTTGAGGGTAAAGCAGATAAGGTTTTCTTGTTGGGTAATCTGCTATAGTAAAGCTTATAGAGTTTATTATTTTTTCCAACAAAAAAGGATAGAAGAAAACACTGAATTTTGAGATTATTGACGATAAACCAAAATATTCAGGGTTTGGGGTCATGCAATGGTACTTTGAACTTGACCATTTGATGATTTCTTTAGTTATACTGTTTCAAGTCTAATAACTCTGTAGGTATCAAGATACTACCCAAAAAAAAAAAAAAAAAAAAATCATCAGGTCCACAAGATGATCTCAGATTCAGAGAGTGATGAGCATTGATGTTGTTCCTTCTTTCTCTCCTAAACCATTTTTCAGGTCCCGAGTTAATCTGTTCTTTCTGACATGTGGAGAGCACTTCAGCTATGCAGAGGAACTTGCTAGGGCTTCAAAGACAAAGAATATGGCAATACTGCAGCAACGGTACATTGGAACACTGCTGATTACGGGTTCCCTGCTGTTAGTTGCTATCATATTACTAGCATTCCTTGCTTGTAGGTATTAATCAAGGCGTTAGTTGTTTCTGCTGTTCTTCTACACCATCTTCTTTATGTTGAAACTTGTTCAGTCTAATGATACACACTTCCTCAGGTTCACTCATTGGTCTCAAGTGAAAATTCTATAGATTTCCCTCTCCTTCTGCCTTGCCAATTAATATCCTCATTTCAGAGATGGAGGGCATCTCACTCATCCTAATATGGCATTTTCACTGAATCTTCTTTGATGCTGACTTTGGTGGTTCATCACAAAAATTTAGGCACCTCACATAGATGTTGATCAGCTCCCACAGAAGAGTGCATATTGTGCATCCTATTTCACAGATCTTTGGGGATCTTTCATTCACCAGTTCTCACAGGGGACTTTGAAGAAATCCAGTTTGTGAGAGAGTACTCTTTTTGGCTATGTTCTATGATCAACAAAGGAACAATCACTTAGATATTTAATTGTCTGTTTGCATGTTTTCTCTCCCAACTTGAACCTAGCAGTGTTGCTCAAGCACTTAATGATCCTGATTAGGTAGAAGCTATGCAAGAGGAAATGCAAAGTTTTGTTCATCAAGAGGTTGTGGAAGTTGTGCCATTACCAGAAGGAAAAACTGCTATTGGGACTAAATGGATTCTTAAGAATAAAAGAGATGCCAGAGGTATGTTGTTCAAAATAAAGCAAGGTTGGTGGTCCAAGGACATAGGTAAGAGGAAGGATTGACTATGTTGAGGTTATTTCTCAGTGGCCTTCGAATTGAAGTTTCGCTTATTCTTAGCATTTGCTTCATACATGGGTTTTATGGTATATCAAATGGATGTCAAGAGTGCCTTTCTCTATGGGGAAATAGATGAAGAAGTCTATGTTACTCAACCCAAAGGATTTGAGGATCCTTTTCACCCTAAACATGTGTACAGAGTTGTGAAAGCTTTGTATGGCCTTCATCAAGCAACCTCGGGCTGGCATGGCCACGTTGTCCTACTTTTCTGTTTTAAAAGCATAATTACAGAAGAGGTTCAATAGAACAAACCCTCTTTATTAAGAAGAATTCCTTGGTACAATCATACTTATACAGGTTTATGTGGATGACATTATTTTTGGCTCCACCAATAAAGCCTGGTGTGATAAATTTGAGGTGTTGATGAAAGGTGAATTTGAGATGAGTACGATGGGTGAGTTAACATTCTTTTTAGGACTTCAGGTTATTCAGAAGTCTAATGAGATGAGTACGATGGGTGAGTTAACATTCTTTTTAGGACAACTCTGTTAACATCCAGTTTAGGGGAGGATTGTTAGGAATATATTTGTATTTATTAGTTCCTACTGGTAGGTATGTAGTTCCTACTGGTAAAGTAATTGCTACTTATAGTGTAATAGTTGCTACTAGCGGGTATGTAGTTCCTGCTGCTTATGATATTAGTCCTGGTGAGTAAGTAATTTCTTCCAGGATAAGTTTAGTTCGGTTTAAATATGGATAGGCATGAGAAGTAGTCGAATAGACTCATGGAATCGTAATTTCTAGGAGAATGTTTAGGGTTTACATATCTATCAATGAAAACCACCGGTTTAGATTGAGAGCGATTGAACAACAAGAAATAGTTTCAAATTATAGAAAACGATCATAGAGGATCAAAGTATTGTTTTAGTAATTTTTCTTTAGCACTATTGTTTATTTTCCGCGTGAACAATAGATTGTTTTGTTAGAGTCTCTCACAGAGTTACTTTTGATTACATTAGTACTCTATATTCATCACAGGCTTAAAAGATCTATCTAGGGCTGAGACCTAGACGGTTGTTATCGTAGCTAAGATAGTGTTTTTACTTTTCTATTATGAGTTAATAGCATTAGAAATTTTTATTAGTGGTCTTATTTTTTATTTCTTAACAAGCAACCCGATAATCCAATAGACCCTACCCGATAGACTCGATTCTTTATAGGGTCGGGTTGCGGGTTAATTTATATTTTTCCAAACCCGATAGACCCATCCCGATAACCTGATTAACACCCTAATTGCAACAATGTTTTCCTTACAACAAATAACCTTGTCATATGTACTTTTTACAAAGTTGAACATGGATATATCGTGACTTGAGCGAATAGTCAAAGGTGCAGTGGCTATTAACAGAGTCGATAGAAGTTTTGAATTATTGAACATTGTAGCAAGAGTTTTAAACTTCTTTTATTATGTTTGTTACATACTTACATATATAGAAGAATATGGCAGATAGAGATGTTAAAGTCGATGTTTCTTACAACTGTAAAAGCCAAAGAAATGGTTCTTGTGATGAAGAAAATGCTTGAGAAGAAAAATGGTACAACATGTACGGGTCAAAAATAAGTGCTAATTCCATTTGGACCATAACCGATTGGGCACGGTTCGTATCAACCTTAATCTGCAAGTGCCCAAAACAGCTCTAGTATGCTATATGTGCCTTTGTGGTTTGCTTAACAAAATAAACCCAGCCCATATTGGGAAGCCGAGTAATGCCAATACAAATGCCAAAAACCTTCTCAAGTTGTTTTCTGAATTTCAGGTAATGATGTTGAAACTACATTTGTTATTTAAAAAGTTTTATGTTACGTTAAGAAATCGTTGAATCTTAACTACTAAATGCATTTCAAGTAATTTAGCTATTATTGTTATACTAACCATTTTCTTTTCTCTATATTATATGTTCTATATGTTCTAGGATATGTTGATATGGTGTAGCAGAAAGCTAAAGTGATGGGTATAGATTTTGTTTTTAATTTGTAAAGCTAAAGAAAGAAAGAAAGAGGTTCTTTACGAGTAGAGACTTGCGATGAGAGTTCCAGTATAACTTTACTTTGATTGTATCTTATTTTCTCTATACCTTTTTTGTAGTTACTTTGACATTGTACGAGTTTATTAATGTACAACATGGTTATTGTGATGAGTATTATTGCTACTCGAGATAATATGAGAATTATTTGCTCAATTTGCATTTTAAGCAATATCATATATGATTTTAAGCAATATCACATGTGATATATTAAAGAAATTACATATAAAATCACATGCCATTTTAAGTAATATTATATATGATTTTAAGCAAAATCATATGTAAATTCAAGCAATATCATATATGATTTTAAGCAACATCATATGTGATTTAAGCAATATCATATATGATTTTAAACAGCATATGTGATTTAACATTTGTCTTGTAATAATGTAAATATCACGTGTCTTGTAATAATGTAAATATCATATGATTTTAAGCAACCTCATATGTGATTTAAGCAATATCATATAGATTTTAAGCAAAATCATATGTGATTCAAGTAATATCATATATGATTTTAAGCGTGATTTATGATTTTAAGCAACATCATATGTGATTTAAGCAATATCATATACTGATTTTAAGCAACATCATGTGTGATTTAACATGTGTCTTGTAATAATGTAAATATCATGTGTCTTGTAATAATGTAAATATCATATGATTTTAAGCAACATCATATGTGATTTAAGTAATATCATATATGATTTTAAGCAACATCGTATGTGATTTAACATGTGTCTTGTAATAATGTAAATATCACGTGTGATCATGCATTGTGTCAAACATAAACAAAATATGAACGCATCAAAATAAGGAAAACACATCATAAATGTTTCGCCATTCGATTCGAGATTCTGGTTTACAAAAAGGAATATAGCATTTCAAGATCTTACATAAACTAATACCAACTAAGTAACATAGTAAGATGCTTCAATCCATGACAAAATAACAAGTTACCAAATCTCACATATAGCAAACCAAACGCCTAATGACTAAACTGCACTAGTCACATGCGACACATTATGTTTTTCCTTTTTGTTCATCTTATCTGTGACTGCGCTGATTAGCACATCTTTGTCAGAGTAACTCTTTGTTTTCAACTAATATCTCAATATCACCCGCCACCATCTTCTTTTTTCCCGCATTATAAAATTTCATGTTTATTATACTATCATATATGATTTAAAACAATTAAATAAATATAAAACACCAAGTAATTTATCATATGTGATTGTTTGCACAACCACATGTGATCTTGCATAAAAATCTAATAGTATGTGATATTGAACACCACATGTGATGTTACACATGAAACAACAATCACATTACTAAATAAAGTTAATAGCTTTAACATGCACAAGGTAATTTAAACATCAACACCGTGGGGTGCACACATTTAGAAAACAATTGAGGCAAAACTTACATGTATAAGAATCATTTATAATTGTTACACATCTTTATCGCAATTAGATACACATCCATTCAGAGCTTCTAAATAAACTATACTTGAGCATTTACAATATCATTTACATTAACACAAGTAGTTTAGTGGTTAAGCCAATTGACAAACTCATGTTATTTCACTTATATTCCTAAACAATTAGAAATTACAACTAAGAATATCACATGTGATATACCATTATAACAATACATTAATCTCAGTTACATAATCAGACCTTCATAAATAGAAACAACCTAACCACTAATCACACACATCTTCACTAAAATTAACAATCACATTAATAAAGCTAAATTGTCATCACTAATAACACACTTTTTCACCAAAATCATCAACAAACACTTATTATTACTATTTTCAAAATTTAATCTACACTTGTTAACATATCAACTGAAAATGTTACTTTACAATAAATGAAATGTATTAAGCTGTTTGAAGTGTTTGTAGCTGTCACGGCCAGTGACATGATATCGATGCATAACGCGAGCATCTTTGTGACCTCTTTCTCTTTTCCATTCTAAAAAGTTTACTTTTTTCAACACCTTCTTCTCATGAAACTTTAATTTCCTCATCTTATTTTTCATGGATACATAACTTGTGAACGGAATTTGAAATAAAATAAAAACTATAAAAAGCTTTGAATATAAATACCTTGAATTAGAGGTTTAATCGGAGGTTAAGCTGGATCAAATTGAACATGCGAAAATTGTTAAATCAATGCATCATTCATTGATTTTATTGTGTTTCGATGTGATTTTATGTAATTTTGTGGATATCGAGCTTTTGATCGTCATCGCACTGTGTGTTTTTGCGCCAGTGAAAATGAT
>BQNB010001202.1:0-86866 GCA_026074375.1 Tanacetum coccineum
TTTTTGCCATTTTTGGTCTGTTTTGGGTTTATTTGGGTTATTTTAGGTATAAATGGATATGTGTATTTTACACCTATCACTCACATAGGACACAAAAGTACATTTGTATTAAACATCAAAGATATAAAAAGTACAAGAGTCAATTATATGTCTATGTGATATTGCATGTCTTAGTGACATTGCCAGAACATTCAAGAGTGATACTTACATTAAGTATTTCACAATGAATGAATGGAAATCCTACCAGTGCTAACATTAAAGCCAACGCTGAACGTAGGTCACTAATTTGAAAATGAATGATTTATGATTCAATTAGTGTTAACTAGTAATCTAAGTGATCTAGTTGTTATCGTGTTTTTCAGAATTTGTTTTCGAAAAACACAAACAACATTTCCTTGATTCATTCAAGTGAAGTGTTGGATTACCAAGGTTACTTATGATGTCATAATTTTGATAAGGGGAGATTGTTGGAATTGAAGTTAGTAGATAACTCTTATGCTTCTACCGCACTTCACACATAACTACACTATCGAATATTCAAGCGTAACAAGATTATGATTATGTTTGATGGTCATAAAATACAATCAGGGAGAAGAGTGTTCGATAGTGTGCAACATTTAGGGGGAAGAAATGTGAAGTATGTGTATACGAATGGTTGTTTATTTGGGGGGAAGCAATTGGGGGGAAGAACATCAACAACATCTCTACCTTTCAGAAGCAAGGACACCGTCATAATTCATTTCTTCATATCTCATACTCAAAGTTCAAAGATACACTTCCGCAACTCTGATAAATCAAAGAACTTCCTCAAATCATCAAGTTGTTGATCAAGACAAAAGTTCTACATGAGGAAGATTGTAAGCTGTAAAGAAAGTATGAGTATGTTGGTTAGAAGCTTTAAAAGACAAATCAAGATGGATTCGCGGTAAAGAATGATGACATGAAAAGATCTCAAAGGCAAAGGAAAAAGAAAATGAAAAGATAAAGATCAAGATCACAAGAGCATGATTGGAACAAGACCACTATTACACAACAAGACTCAAGACAAACAAGCGTTAAAGTTCAAAGATCAAAGTCACAAGAGAGATCTCAATGAAAGTTCAAAGATCAAAGTCACAAGAGAGATGATCATCCTTTAGGGGGAGATTGTTACGAATAAGGAAATGATGATCATTAATGCAATCAAAGAGAGATCTCAATGATCGTCCCTTGGGGGAAGATTGTTAGGATTGATAAAAGTGACGATCTTATTGAGATAAATGTCTTGTAATAAATAGTGAATTAATATTGTGTAATAGGGTAAGTAAAAGGCTTGTGACTAAAATAAAGTCACAAGACTTGGCTAAATAGAAAAAGTCTAAAAGTCAAAGGGGCTAAATGGTAAAAGTCTAAAAGTCAAGGGCTTTATGCTCATTATTGTAAATGGGTATAAATACCCCTCCACCACCTCATTTGTGAGGTGTGTCTTGTATGTGTATTCAAGTTTCATTTCATTATCCTCCTCCCTCTTTCTCTCTCTACTTTCTCTCTCTACTGGAGACTGCTACACGCATTCTCAATAAAAGACACCATATGAATTATGGTATGGAAAAGTTTCTAATTTGTCTTACTTAAAAATCTAGGGATGTGAGGCACTTGTGAAGAAGGATATGCTTGACAAACTCCAACAAAGATTTGTTAAGTGTATCTTTATAAGATACCCAAAGGAAACGATGGGTTACTATTTCTACTTCCCACCTAAAAACAAAATTGTTGTTGCAAGGTATGCTGAATTCTTAGAGAAAAATCTTTTGTCTCAAGAAGTCAATGGGAGTGCCGAAGAACTTAAAGAAATTCAAGATAAAGATACATCACCTTCTGAAAACACTAGTGAAATTCCTATGGAGGTTGAAGGTTTTGAACCACCTCAAGAGGAAGTGATTCCTGTTCGGAGGTCTGCGATGACACATCGAGCTCCTAATATAGCATTGACCCACTTATCAGATTCTAGATCTAATATTGCAGCTTTATAGTTATTGGTTTCATTAAGATCCCTCAAACTATGCTCCTAATCCCTTATGTCTAAATGTAAAAGTGGAGGAGCATAGTTTGAGGGATCTTAATGAAACCAATAACTATAAAGCTGCAATATTAGATCTAGAATCTGATAAGTGGGTCGATGCTATTAAACACGTATGTAGAGCTTATCCCGTATCTAGATTACTTGGTAATGTATCTCTAGATCCAGTTGATGATAGGACCTCAAATTCAAACACATAAACAAGTTGAGGTGATAAACATAATTAAAACAATCAACGATAAAATAAGAAATCCATTTTAAAAATATACCAAAAAACATTAAACTTTCATTAAGATGGCTAATACTTGAGGGTATTAGCCCACAACCATTGTAATTATAAAAGCGTAATCAAACAATGAAAATCGAACGATTAAGAGAGTAAAAATTACACGATGTCTTCTATGGATTCGTAATCAATGCTTGACCTTGATGGCTGATCTTCCCTTCTAAGATTCGTATTTAATGAGTATGGTAAAAAGAATATGATATTGCACACTGAAAATTCATTTTTGAGTCTTTTATTTATAGTGTCTGAAAAAGACTCCATACGCCGTATTTGTCAAGGTTGATACGACGTATTGGGCTGGATTCCTTGAAGTGTGCGCTATGTTCATAATCAATCAGTGATATCATTCCTAATTTACTTGATTTACTGTATCTTTGAATAGTTATCTTCATGGATACGGCGTATGCAGACAGAAAGGATACGCCGTATTGGGAATTGGTCAAACGCGTTTTCTTGTGAAGTCTTGGCTCTAATACGCCGTATCTCCTTTGTTACATACGGCGTATTGGTCAGAAATTAGTAATCTTAAAATATCTTCGTTTTTGCTCCAAATTATGCGCCTTTTAGTTTGTCTTCACAAAACACTCCTGAATTACTGCATTTATCAACTTTAAAGCAAATTAAGTTACCAAAATAATCAAATAATTATATAAAAGTGGGTGAAAACAGATGGAATAAATTATATAAAAAGAGTGACGATATTTATGTCATCAATATCCCCCGTTGAAGCCTTACTTGTCCTCAAGTAGACTTTATAAAAAGTTCCAGTTTATGAACATGTGTCCCAACCGAAGTTGAGGTTTTTCCGTTTAAGCATTGTTTTGTCCTAATTACCTGTACATAACCAAGCTCCTCACGAAATATGGAAATAAAAACACTCAAATCACTCGAGCAATCTAGGATGCAACATTTTGATTGTACGCTCAATTTTGCTCGGTGTGATTATTTCGTATCAAAAGCTTGGCATGATACACATCTCCAACCGCTAAAGCTAAGGAGAAACAAAGTCAAATAGATAAAATAGGTAAGAAGCTTAGGGTTGTTCATTCAACAATCTTCACCATAATTACCTCACACCAACAAGGCAGCTGTATTCGACAGACACGGGCCGAACGAATGGAATAGAAACGATATAAATCCGAATCCACATCCCTGTTCGTGTTTAACCAGCGGTTAGGATGAAGAATAATATAGGGTAGGAAGCTTCTAACTTTCACCGAAAGTCATTGTTGATCCCACGCCTTGATCGATTCTTTATGTAGTAAATTGTTTGTTACCTTGGATAAATACAAAATAACAATGGTTGAGACTTTGTATGTATACCAAAGTGTATGCGGAATCTACACTTTGATACTCTATAAATGTTTTTCAATGGAACAGTAATAAACAAACAAACAATGAAGTAATAACAAACTGCTTCAATATTATTAGAATAATAATACGAGTACTCTTGAAGTACTGGGGTTACAACCTTGAAGCTATCACAATATCTTTCTAAAAGTATTCGTCTAAGTGTAAAGAAGTATATTTATCTAAAACCTAGGATCTCCTTTTATAGAACACAAGGAGTCCTTTACAAAGCTAACTACCTATCTTTTAGGATCAGTTACAAACAACCCATAATAATCTCCATGCATACTTATCTCCAAGTCAGCAGCTTTGACCATCAGCAGTATTAACTCTTTCTCCTAGCAGTATTAACTAACACTGGCAGTACTAAGTATGTACTGGCAGTACTAACTCCATTAGTACTGTTAGTTATACCTTGGCAGTATTAAGTCTTGTGAAGATTTATTCCTAACAATCCTCCCCTAAACTTGTGATTGTCCTTCAAATCATCAAGTTTCTTCTGAATTAAATCTTCTAGTCTTCTTCCTTTGCTGATGATTCTTTCAAACATTTCTTCTACTTCTGTACTTGAGATCTTATGAACCTTAGAAGTTCAAACGCCTGTGAACTCTCATGATCAACCTCTAATTTCTTACTTAACATCTTTGACAACAGCTCTTGACTTAAAGGATATTTCTTCTCTGTCAGCATATGAATTGCTAACCCATTTTCCATCAACAGAATGTGAATACCACAAAAATCACATAATCTCCAGCTTATCAAATTGTATTCATGCTGATTTTTCCAAATCTCATCTTCTTCATCAGACTCAAATAGAGTATATAAATCTCCCCACAGCATCAAATCAAATCCTTCCAGTCTTGAAGCACTATACTTTTTCTTGACTAGACTGTACAGTTCCTCTACATCCTGTCTATCAAAATCTTCAAGCATCTCACTCAATACCTTATAATTCTTGGAGCTGCCATCCCCTCTGAAGACTTGATAATACATGAAGTTCTCTGTCAAAACACAAGTCTTCCAATCCACAACTGGAAACTTTGTAAATAGAGATTCAACCTCTATAGGAACCTCTTCTCTTGGTATTATATCCAAAAATCCTTTGAGTTCTTCCTTCTCAGCATCTTCCTCCATCTTTTGTCTCTTCCTTGTGCTTTTTCTAGGAATAGATTTCTTTCTCTTTGCTCCAGTTTCTTTAGAGACTTCTTTCATTTCCTTCTGAGTAGCCACATCTTCTTCTTCCATCTTTTCAGCAGACTTCATCTTTTCAGGAGACTTTTCAGGAGACTTCTTCTTTTCACTTCCATGCTCTACATCCATAGGTTCAATATTTTGATTAAAATCCCAAACCTTTTCAAAGATTGGCCTAATCTCATTGTAAGACATTCCCTTGAAGTCACTAATCTTGTAGTTCCCCTGATTCTTCAAGTATTTGATCATATTTTTCCTTGCTTGGGCAACTGTCTTTGGTTTCATCTTTTGAGTATGATACCTTATGACTGAAGGATCATTCCAATCTATCTTCTTAGTAGACTTGGCTTCATCCATAGCTCTTTGTCTTTCCTCTTCATCCCATTGTCTTGCAATCTCTTCATCTCTTGCAATCTGAGCTCTTTGTTCCTCATTCATTTGCTCTTCAAGTCTGATGGCTTCAGCAAAACTTAATCTTTCTTGTTCAAGCTCTTTCTTAGACTTCTTCTTGGGCTCAGACTCTATCATTATTGCTTTTCCCTTGTCTTGTCTTGATCTTTTCTCTGCACTCCTTCTTGTATAGGTAACAGTTCCTCCAGCAGTACTAAGATTTACCTCAGCAGTACTAACTATTGGAACTTCTTCACTAGTAGTACCTTTCTTTGCACCAGCAGTACTAACTTCATCACTTCCTTTCTCACTGCCTTCTTGATCTTGAATGACTTCAGTTAGAGTCACTTCTTGAATAAATAGTTCAGTTTCTGTACTTGCTTTTTCTTAAACCTCTACATCAGATAATTTCCTCCCCTGTTTGAAAGAATCATCTTCAGTGGCTTCATCATCTGAAAGAACAACCCTAGCTTTTCTCCTTGCTTTCCCAGTCTTTATTTGAGACTCTAGCTTCTTGACCCTGAGAATAAGCTTAGTATATGCAGAACTGTAGGTTTTCTTTGTCTTCTTCAGGTCATCCTCCAATACTCCAATCCTGTTAGAAAGTTTGGTAACCAAATTCATCAATTCATTAAGTTTCAAGCTACCTTCATCACTTCTATGTGAGTGAACAGCATGGAGAGGTGAGTCATGGGGTGTAGGAAAATGGTGTTCTGCTCCAGGTGATTGAGGTGTTGGTGATGGTTGGGTTGGTGATGGTTGTGTTGGTGCAACAGTGATATGTTTAGGTGTAGGTGAAGGTGAATGCTCAGGTGAGTGGGAAGGTGAGGATGTGATTCTTGAAGGTGAAGTGGAAGGTTCAGTAACATCTAGCATAGTAGGGAAGAGAGCAACCTCCTGGCCTAAAAATCCCTTGGTAGGCCTCTTCATATTGTTAAACACTTTCATGCTAAGAGAGGGTACAGGATATGTTCTAGAGTGTTGTTGAAGGTGGTGCTGCTGCATATCTAGGCATATTTGAATGAACCTAGGGTACATCAAAAACTTATGGGGACTAGAGATATTGGACACCATATGCTCAAAAATCATCCTAGAGAAATTATACTTCCTATTGGTAGCTAAACATATAACAGCAGCTGCAATATTACTACTAAACTGCTCCCAAGCAGTCTTCTTTAGGCTAAGGCAATGAAGAATATTGTGAATAAGAAACCTCCATTGAGGTGAAAAAGCACCCTTTTGAAAGGTTAACTTATCTGAATCAGTGTGATATCCCATAAGTGCCAATTGCTCAAAAATCTCCGAGTTGGGAATAGAAGTAATACCATCTTGATCAGCCAACTTGAGATGTCGTCTTAAAGATCCTTCGGTGATAGACAGTGAGTGACCATCAATGGTAGCATTAATCTTGACTTCTCCATTATCATCAGTAGAAGCTTCAGCAGACCTCCAAAATTGTTTGATAAACGAGACAGAAACAGCTGGCTTCTTTGTGAGTGCATAACAAATGTGACTTCGATTTAGGAAATCGATGACTTGATGAAACCCTGCACTTCTCGTAGATTTCTCTAAAAATGCTACCATGTTGTGCTTGTCACAAAAGTGCTTGATCACAAAATCCCAATTTTTTCCAAAACAAAAAGTGAGTTAATACGAGTGGGAATGATCGTGGATGAAATATATGAAAAGCAGGAAGAAAAAGTATTAATATTCAATTTAAATAGACAAACGTAGAGATATGGATTGACCTGACTAAGAAATTGAGATTATAGTGAATAAAAAATCAAACGTATAAAAGATATTCACGAAAGTCCAATTGGTCAAACCCCTATAACATAGGAATTTGGCAGAAATATCTCAACGGCTCTATTAATTAATGAAAAATCTGTTAGGCCCAAACAGTACTAACGGTCATCCCAGCAGTACAAAAAACTGGTCTAGCAGTACTAAAATAATAAGCCTATCAGTATTTAACTTCTCCACCCCAAAGCAGTACAAAACTTCAAAGTTTGTTACTCAAAAATAACTTCACACAATCCTCTCTTCGTTTTTAAGCTCACGTGTTATCATCTTAATTCTTTGGCTCAACTTGTCCACTCTGTTTATTTTTCACTGTTTTTCACACATCTCTCTTTCTGTTTTTAAGCTCACCAATTCTCTCTATTCTTTTGGCTCACAAATTCACACAAAGTATAGTTTTTGGCAAACTACCAGCCATTAACGGATTTGAGTAGTCTTTACCAATAGCCGTTTGCTTTGGACTAGCCAATGCTTCGTTGTAAAAACATGGTGCATTAATAACCATATAGTTTTGAGTAAACTATCAACTATCAACGGATTTGAGAAGTCATTACCAGTAGTCGTTTGCTCTGGACTAGTCAATTCTTAATATCTGTAAGACATAGTGAACTGATGACCATTTGTTGTGTGGTGTTAAAACCAACACTTGAAGAACAAACAACATTCCTCCCCTCAAATATTGAACCATTGAGTAACCAATTTCACACTTCATTGCTTATCCTGAAAGAGTTAGCTTAAAACCAAGAAAAACATAATCTAACCATTTTTCTTGTTTAGCAGTATTAAGTGTTTCTAACAGGATTAACAATGAGACATAGAAATAACTAGCAGTACTAACTATAAGTAACAGTTTTAACAAACAGTTTTAAATATAACTAGCAGTACGAATTAGAACTAGCAGTATTAATTTACACAGACTTAACAGTACTAACTTTTAACAAACTTTACAAAAACAAGCAAGAGATTTGGGCATTAGGGATTGAGCATTCCAATACTTGAGACCAAGTACTGAAATCTACCAGCATCAAAACCTTTTGTAAGAAGATCTGCTACATTATGTTGAGTGTCAATTTTAGCCATTTGAATCAACTTTTTAGCATTGCAATCTCTTATAAAATGATGCCTAATCTCTATATGTTTTGTTTTAGAATGTTGAACAGGATTTTCTATTATGCAGATAGTACTAGTATTGTCAATGTAAATAACAGTATCCATGAAATTGTACCCATAATCCAGCAGTTGGTTTTGGATCCAGAGAACCTGTCCACAGCAACTTGCAGCAGCCACATATTCAGCTTCAGTTGTAGAAGTGGCAACTACAGTTTGTTTCTTGCATTGCCAAGAAATCAACCTATTTCCCAAAAACTGACAACCTCCAGTGGTTGACTTCCTATCAAGTGTAGCTCCAGCATAGTCACTGTCAGTGTAAGCAACTAATTCCAATGGAGAATCCTTAGAATACCAAAGACCTAGAGATTTTAAGGTATCTAAAGATTCTTTTGACAGCTAAGAGATGGGATGTCTTTGGAGAAACTTGAAACCTTGCACATGCACATACTACAAACATGATATCTGGTCTGGATGCTGTAAGGTACATCAAAGATCCTATCATAGATCTATAAAGATGTTCATCAACATCAGCAGCATTTCCATCTTGAACTAAAGGCTTTTCCAAATATGTTGGAGTAGAGGTAGACTTCACATCTGAGTAGTTGAACTTTTTCAAAATCTCATATACATATTTATCTTGACTGATAAAAATGCCATTCCTTTTCAGTTAGACCTGTAATCCCAAAAAGAAGGTGAGTTCTCCCATAGAACTCATTTGAAACTTATCCTTCATAAGCTTCTCAAACTCATCACATAATTCCTTCTTTGTAGATCCAAAGATAATGTCATCTACATAGATTTGAACAAGCAAGATATGCCCCTTATGTCTTTTGATGAACAAGGTTTGGTCAATCTGTCCTCTTTGAAATCCATTGCTCAATAGATAAGTGGCCAAAGTGTCATACCAAGCTCTTGGTGCTTGATGGAGTCCATATAGTGCTTTTACTACCTTGTAAACTTTATTAGGATGGTCAGGATCTTCAAAACCTAAAGGTTGACATACATATACCTCCTCTTCAATCTGACCATACAGGAAGGCACTTTTGACATCCATTTGGTAAACCATAAAACCCATATAAGAAGCATAAGCCAAGAATATTTATATGTCCTCTATTCTAGCCACAGGTGCAAGGACTTCATCATAGTCTATGCCTTTTTCTTGTGTATGTCCTTGAGCAACAAGTCTTGCTTTGTTTCTGATGACAATTCCCCTTTCATTTTTCTTGTTTTTGTAGACCCAGTTTGTACCAATTGCTCTATGACCTTTAGGTAAATCTACAAGAATCTAGACCTTTTGTAGTTTGAACTAAAGAAGTTCCTCCTGCATTGCTTCTACCCATGCTGGATCTCTAAGAGCTTGAGAAAATTTTTTGGTTCTTCTTGAGAGAGGAAACAAACAAAAAGACATGTATAAAGATCCTGATGAGACTTCCCTTCACAGATAACACTAAGAAATCCTTTTTTAGAGTAAGAAGTTTTCATCCTTCTTGTCTGAACAGATGACTGCACATCACCAATCACATGCTCAGTTGGGTGATCTTTTGTAAATTCCTTATGTGAGGAGTTTGTAGGGACATCATAGATTGAGGAATGATCCCCAATTCAAGTTCTGGTCCTCCATATTGAGTCTTTCAGATGCAGGACAAAGGTCCAACCACAAGTCTTCAGGAGTAGCAATATTAACTTCAGGGAGAGCAGTACTAACTTCTCTACTACCAGTATTAACTTCTTGCCTGGCAGTATTAACTTGTTGATCGCATAACCATTATTCTGAAGATTGCTACCATCATGAGACTCTTCTGTAGCATCATCTTCATCATGTAACTCATCTTTATCTTCTATTTGAGCATCATCAACAATATTTGGTGAAGCATCACCAAAATATGAAGCATCCTTCCAAATTGGCATTGCAATCCAATCTTGATCTTGTTGAGAAGATGTGCTAGACACGAAACTCCATGTATAACTACAAAATCATTAGAAAAAGTCCCCTGCAACCACTGGTACATAATTCAATGATTGGTGTTAGGAGAAACAGGATCATACAGCCCGACTTTGAACCATTTCCTTCTACATAGGCTTATTCCTCTAAGAAACCAATATGCAAGTTTTCCTGACCTTTCTGGTTCTAATGTTTGTATACCCTAAAAACTTGCTACTTAATCCAACAAAGAGAAAACCTTCATCACTGTTTCCATCAAACTTTGCCCAACTTATCTAAGGTATGAGAAATAGTAAACATGCATCCAAATGGTTCATAAAGCCTATAGCGGTTAATACCTCTAAAGAGTTCAAAAGGCTCTTGTAAGAGGCTATGACTATTAAGACCCTAATATGAACATAGCAAGCAGTAACACTGCTTCTTTCTATTCTGCCCAAAATTTGTAGGTAACTTAGAGTCAGCTAACCATTGTTCAAGCACCCCAATAAGTGTCCTATTCTTCCTTTCACTACACCATTTTGCTGAAGAGTCCTAGCTTACACTATAATTCTTTTTTAATACCTTTTCCCCACAGAAAACATCCATCACCTTTATTTTATAAACATCTGTCCCCTTATCACTTCTGATTATTATAAACTTTCTTAACCATATGTATATCGAACCACTTTGATAAAGTAAATTAAGGACACACTTGATCAACCTTAGATTGTTAACAAGAAAACCTATGAAAATCTACTATAATCATCAGTGACTACTAAGCATTACTATTTTAAGCATTAAACTACTAACAAAAGATTAACCAAAAAGATCCTAAATGCAGCATAAACAAATGGCTATAGTAGTGGGACTAAAGGGGCTGTTCTTACAAGAGGCTCTGAGTTGCTTGCCTTTAAGACTGGCAACACAAGTTTTGGTCATTCCAAATCTTTTTAAAGAGCAAATTCTACTAAAGATTTTCTTTGACAAGTTTATTAAATATTTCTTAAAGATGTTACATGACCAAGCCTTCTATGCATAGCATTGATTCCTCATGATGTATGCCTTGCGCAACAAGACAAGTTAAACCATCTTTAGGCACTAGTTTTATTATATCAAAACTGTACATGATATCCTGTCTAGTGATTTTAAGAAGTATCTAATATCATCAGGCAAACTTAAAATTAGTGAGAATAGAACTAAGACGAATTCAGCATCAGTAAAAAGAACATATATCATTTTGTCACACATCTGTGAACACTAAAGAGGTAGAACTTGTTGATCCAAAACTAACAAAGATTTAGACTTTTTGTATGTATAAACAAGAGTTTATGCGGAATCTACACTTTGATACCTAGAGGTGTATTATCAATAGAACAGTAATGACCAAACAAACAATGAACAATGAAGAAATTAACAAACGCTTCAATATTTATTAGAATAATAATAGAGTACTCTTGTAGTAACTGGGGTTACAACCTGAACTATCACAATCTATTATCTAAAAGTATTCGTCTAAGTGTGTATAATATCTAAACCTATATCCTTTTATATAACACAAGAGTCCTTTACAAGATAACTAACTATCTTTTAAGGATCAGTTTAACCGACATCCTATAATAATCTCCATGCTACTTAAACACCAATCAGCAGCTTTAGAAAAAAAAAAAACCTCAGTAAGTATTAACTTCTTATCTCTACATATTAACTAACACAAGCCGTACTAAGTTTGACTAGCAGTACTAACTTAATTAGTATTATAGTTATACCTGCGCATATTAAGTCCTTGTGAAGATTTATTCCTAACACTAAAGACTGAAGCTTGAGTAATGAGTTTCAAGACAAGGAGTAACTCGAAAGACATCCTTTACTTTGGAAGACTTTATATTTTGTTGTAATTTGTACATGATAGGAACATAGAAAGTAATACCGTATGTCCACATATTGGCGGGAAGATTTTTAGCCTTATAAATATGGTGACATATCTGGAATTACAATATATTTAGATTATAGTGGTAACACTTAGGGACCTAATAATGACAATTACAATAGTTTAGGTTGTCACTAGGACTAAGAATACCCCCTCCATACTCCCATCGAGGGGTGAGGATAAACATTTGTCTCATAAGTGTTGGTGTTTCCTCCTCTAGAAACACACACACTCTTTCCTTTCGACTAGCTCTCTAATAAAATGAATGGCTTACTTTCATTCTATCCTCGCCCGACCTCCGTATCATATCTCTTGTTAGAGAACTCTATTGTTTAACAATCATCTTCTTCACCGCTAATCACGTAATATGGACACACTCCAAGCACCGTCTGACAGATTGCACATTGTTCTTGTCTTTCGGTGGTTTTAGACATTCTCTAATAAGATGGTTTGGGTCTTTGCATCTAAATCACTTTCTTTCGCTTTGCCGTTCTTGTCGTCTCAACTTCTTTGGAACGTCTTTTTGTCGTTTTATAGTTGTCTTACGAATCTACCTCTTCTCTTGAATAACTTCTTGTTGTCTTTAACAGCCATGGCGTATTCTTCGTCTTCACTTCCGAAAGTCAAACATTCTTCATCACTAGATTTCCTTTTTAGCCTTTAAAGTAAAAGAGATCTCATTTTCTCATTTAAAGATTTTGACTAATTCGAGAATCTTTCTTTGATGATCAAACTATGGACTTTGAGATTACCAAATGATTTCATCAAGAGATAGTGATTCAATTCTTCGTACTCTTATTAGCCATGACCTTTGCTCTCCATTTAGGATGTAGAGCCTTAAGAAACTTCCTATCATAGTTTCTGCTAGAATAACCTTCATCAAAAGCTTTTAGACTAGTAATAAATCTAGCAAAAGCACTATCTATAAATTCGTCTTTGAAAATGATGAATTGTTCATATTGTTGTACCAAAAGGTCAATCTTGTTATCTTTGACTTGGCTATTACCTTGATGGGCGATTAACAAAGTTTTCCAAATTTCTTTTGCCATATTACACATGAAAAAAACTTTCATATTCTTTTCAGGAAAGCGTTGTAAAATAACCATTTGGCTTCGTTAGTTTTTCCGTCAAGCCTTCTTTTTAAAGAATCATGACTTTGTTTTTCAAAGGAAAAACTCTATCTAGTTTGGTTTCTCCGATTATGTTCATATGTTGAAATCACGTTGGCAATAACATGCCAAAGATCAAGATCTTTTGATTTAACATATGTTTCGAATATATTTTTCCAATAAATTAAACTATTAATTTCAAAGAGTGGTAGTCTTTGCATAGATTGTCCTTCTAGGTATTTTTCAGAATCCATAGATCGATCCAAGCTTTAAAATACAGTAATATTTTTTAATCAATAGATTGACCTCGGGCATCTGATACCAATTGTGAAAACTAGAAGGGGGTGAATAGTTTACAGGTTAATTGACGTTTTAAAATTTTACTTTTAAAATTGTTAGATTCAAGTATATGCTCAATCAATCAACAATATGAATCAATCAATATAACTATCTAGTAACAATAATACAAACAATAAATGAGAAACACAAGCAATATAAAGAGATAAGGTAAAGAACGATCAAACTAAGACACCCAGATTTATAGTGGTTCGGCTACGAAGCTCTTCTTCACCCTACTCCTCTCCCCGAGTACCGAACGAGAATTATGTCAACAAGCTCCCTTTTAGGCAGTAGAAAACCGTTTTACACCTACACGTCGCTTACGTTGTTTTCCGACACTAAGCTAAATGTCGAGTCCTAATCTTAGCTAGAACCAATCTACCACTTCACAAACACTACCCAATCACAAGATCTACACAATCGGATTTACACACTATCTGATTCACACAATCACACAAGATAATCAAAATAGAGATTTGGATCTTAGAAGAAGAGAGGAGAAATCACTAATCTATAACACTTTGTTTCTTGGAGAATACGAGATTACTAGCTAAGTCCCCTCAGTCCAATTAATCCTCCATTGGTGTGAGCTACACTACTTGTAGAAGTAATGTGCATTCAACCACTGACCATAATGACTTTGAGCATTTTAAGAGAGGTGAGAAAATTTAGGCTACTAAAGCCAGAGAGCCCACAGAGAGGTGGGTTCACAAGAGAAACTAACCAAGATTATTATGTATGTAGAGACACATTAGGGAGCCCATTTGGTACCTGGACAGTGGATGCTGAAGGAGTATGACTGGTGTCAAGAGTTAATAGTACAAATATGTGGAGCAATCAGGTCCTAAGGTAGTTTTTTGGTGATAACTCATCTTGCATTACTGAGGGATATGGTTCAATAAAGTGTGGTGGTATAGTTTTCTCTAAAGTAGCTTTTGTAAATGGTCTTAAATATAATCTAATTAGCATCAGTTAACTTTGTGATGCTAAATATATTGTTCAGTTTGATGATAAGCAAGAAACAATCTTTAATGCCAACAAAGAAGTTATGTTGATAGCTACAAGGAGAAATGATGTATATGTTCTTGACATGTCATCGCTGAATCCAAATGGAGCCTCTTTTTTGCCAAAAGCTCTAGAAAGGTTGTGAAACTGGTTATATTGCATAAAAGGGGCTATCACATCTCAATTTCAAAAACATTAGTAAACTTGCTAAAAAACAAAGTTCTTGGTCTTCTTTTATTTGTTTTGTCAAAGGATAAACCATGTTCGACATGTGAATAAGGAAAGCATCATAGAGATTCTTTCAAAACTAAGCAAAATTTCTCAATCAGGAAGTGTCTGCATCTTCTTCACATGGATATAGTTAGACCAGTCAGTCCAATGTCCATAAATCATGAGAAGTATACCCTAGTCATTGTTGATGAGTACTCAAGGTACACATGGGTTCACTTCCTCAGGAAGAAGAGTCAGACAACTAAAATAATTATGTCTTTTATCAGGATGGTTGAAAACCAAAATGATCTCAAAGTCAAACAAATCAGAATTGAGTTTAATTATAAACTTGAGATTTTTATGATGAAAAAAAAGAGAAAGGAATTTCTCAGAACTTCTCTTTTCCCTATACACCTGAACAAAATGGTGTAGCTGAAAGGAAGAATAGAACTCTCATTAAGGCTACTAGAACAATGTTGAATGGCTCATTACCCTCTAAGCATTTCTGGACTGAAGAAGTCAGGATTGCCTGCTACACTCAGGATAGATTAATCACTGTCAAAAGACATGATAAGACTCTCTATGAAATATTCAGAGAAAGAATCCTTGATATCAGCTACTTTCATGTGTTTGGATGTCTTATGTTCATTCATAATCACAAGGATCATTTAGGTAAATTTGATGCAAAGGCTGATGATGGATACTTCTAGGATACTCATTTATCTCAAAAGCCTTCATAGTCCTTAACACAAGAAGACAACAAATAGAGAAGACTTATCATGTTACCTTTGATAAGAGTATGAAAGCCATGAGGTTCATAATTATCTCAGTAGATAAAATTAGAATTGATGATTCATCTAGATATCCTCCTGATGAATTTCTTTAAGAGGATGACCCACCTAGACAATATAAAGCAAATTCTAATATTTCATACTACATCACTCCTCATGGTCGTTCACTTACTGAACTCACAAAAGACAATCATGTCCCTGAAGTGATTACTTTAAATGAGCAAAATACACCTCATACTGAAGATGTTGAAGGTCCTCCTAACCTAGTAAACACTGAAAAGACACAAGAACAAAATGTTCAGAATGAACTAATCAATAGTCAACCCACTGAAGAATCTTCACGATACAATACTGATAACGCTCAAATTATACATATTTCTATACGCGTTATTTGTGCTTTTATGTATATATATTGGTTAATTATGTAAACTTTCGATACTTAATTGCATGAAATATGTGCAGGTTCACTTAAAGACACTCCAAGCTCAAAAGTACTCAAAATACAAGTGTTTACACCTTTTGAAGACAAGTTAGAAGATAATAAAAAATAAACTCCAAAATACTAAAGATGTACGCCGCACTTCCCTTGAAGTACGCCGCACTTGGCCATGAAATAAATGAGGAGCAGTTAATACCCAAAGTACGCCACACTTTTACACTTTGTGCGCCACACTTCATCTCAGCATTAAAGATCTACGCATTAAAGATCTACGCATTAAAGAAGCAAAGTATGCCGCACTTCTCAAGGAAGTGCGCCGCACTTTTGCCATCTCCCAGCCTATAAATAAAGACAAAATTCTAAGCCATTTTACATACACCAACACATATCTTATACTTACAACTTCATTGGAGAACTTAGAGAAGAGGAGGAGTGGTGAGGATCTTAGGATCCAATGATCCAAACACCCCTTTATCTCGCCATGCTACCACCACTCTCCACCGCGAACCACCACTGAAACACCACCATTTCCAGACCCTAAACACCATATTTCCAGAATCTAAACACATTATACCATGAGGGTTAGACGATTTACACCAAATCTCTAATTCCTTTACTATATTAAACCCGTTACCAAACACACCATTTGGTGACGTGTTCTTGATTTCCAGCAGGTTAGTGGCAGCCCCGTGGGTTATTCTAGTAGGTTCGGATGTTGGTTGTTTGTGGAACAATTGGTTATTGGTTTGGTTATGATGTAGTGTTCTTCGTTTGTTTTGGCAATATGTGGAACATGAATAATATTTGGATGGTTTTGCTATGACTTATGAATACATATGTTTATGAATTCGATGTTATATTTGCTTGGATCCTTGTTTATCTTTTGGTATATCATTGCAATTAAAATAGGCCGAAAGGGTTAATTGTCTTGATGTATTTTGAACCGTTTGTCTATGGCGTGTCAATATCATACTTGTGAGAATTGTGTGGTAAATTGATAAACAACCCAAGTAGAATGATGTTTAAGACCCTTCCTTATGTTGACCGACCGAGTTAGAAGGAATTCATATGTATGCATATTTGATATAAACTATTCTTAATGCGCTCATGATGATGTAGTATATAGGCCGAAAGGATTCTATGCTATCATTGGTAGATATGCTTGTTATTATGATTACCCGTCGTATATGACTTGTATGTTTTGTTTATATAAAGGCTTGCTCTATCTCTATCTATTATGTTATGTGGATCATGCCTCATTTCTCACTTGCTTTACATACCTTTTGGCTATTTGATCTGTGATAATCATTTAGCTTTGTTACTTGATAAAGAATCTGTGAATTGCTACAAATCTCGTGAAAGGACCCGGACTTATCTAATATTATATTACACTCGAATAGGGTATACTTGCCCAAATGTTGTGTTTTTAGTCAGAATCGGTATCTCTAGTTATTATAAATTTAAAGTTCATAAAAACATACTGTTAGTGCAAATATTATGATATTTAATCTATATGATCTCTTTATGTTTTGGTGATGACAAACATGTGACTTGTAATACATAACCTAAAGTGCGCAAGTTACTCGTAATCACAAATCATCAATGCATACATGCATCAACATCTCTCGATATCTCAAGTATGCATCAAGACAACATTGGTTTACACCCGACGTAAATCACATAAGGTATGTACAAACAAATCATTAAACATGATTAATGATCAAGAAAATATTTTTTCTTATTAATCCGTCACATTTCTACAAAACTATATTTTTAAAAAATACACAAGTAATTTACCTTGCAATTTAATTGGTAAAGTCGTTGTTTCCGAAAAGCTAAACATGAGCAAATGCACAACATATGTAACTTTGCTCAAACAACTCAAAAGCATAACTCAAAACTCAAACTATATTCTTATCAAAACTCTCTCTTAATTTACCAAATAAGCATAATATTTCTTCCTCACCAAATGAGAACCCTTTAACCATCTAAGGTTAGGATTAGGAAGAATTGAACATATTCCACAAACCATTATCGTGCTTTCTTTCAATAAGTGATCGTAAGAGGATTTTGAATATGAAGATGATTATTATTCAAACGATAATCAATCTCATCATTCAATCTAATTACAAAATTGGAATATGAACATGAAATCGAGATTAGGATTTATCTAGATCACAGAAATATCAATCAAATGACCATAGATATTTTTTGAGTCTACATGTTTAACCATCCTCGGTTATTACATGAAATCACAAAGGCGATTATAAGATAACAAGATTGGTCATCAAATTGAAACTCACACTTGCAATGAAGATGTCTCATTGAGTCTAAAGTGTTCAAATGTTGTGTTATTAGCTATGATCAAATTATACATGCTAAACTTAACACACTCTGAGTAGGATTGACGACTTATAAATTTCCATCAGGAAACTCATAAGTACTCCAACTTGATGAGCAAGACTTGGATGTCATTTATGAAAACTCAAATTGAGAACTCTTATAACTTATACAAGCTTCTCCTAATAACCTAATGTCAACACCATCTCCCAAATAATAATAAAAAAATGATCCTTGCCCAAATTTGGCACTTCCACGGATTAATGGATCTTTCGTCCTAAATTTATCTTCAGTTTAGGTAGATCCACCTTATGGCATTAGATTTAAACATCTTCCTTTTGTCAATCTCTTGCTTAAAAGTCTAACATAGATGTAACTAAACTTTAGTTAATCATCATTATTTCTGATAAAGAAATATGCACAAGATCTATTGAGTAAATAACCTTATTGGATTTCTCTTGATAAAAACAGCAAAGTCATTCTTTGAATACTCTCATTATAGAGTATTACACTTTGTCACTCTTAAGCATACTCCTAGGTCCTAGGTGACTCATTCTCTTTTACACCTACAACAACTTGCTTGCTCTTTCATTCAACCTTAGGATTCCACACATCTTGATTAGGATTATGTGAACCGAATTAAAGCATGTTAGTTGAGTCATATTAGGCCCTGAGTGATAAGACAATATAAATTGTTGTATCTTTGCTAACACTTCATTAGGGAAAAAAAAATAAATATAGGAATTCCATTTTGTCCTAACATAAGAACGACCACTGGAGACTCTAATGCACTAAGAAATTCAGTTTGACCTACGTTTGAAGTTGCTCCAAGAGTAAAAGTTGGTTCATGGTATAACCCGTTAAAAATGGTAAGTTTAGCCCCAAATTGGAGCACCACTAGTGATAGTTCTCATATCAATCTCTAAATTGATTAAATGGCTCTTTTTAAATATTCCTAATGATAGTCCTACATCGCGATAGCTGTAATTCATTTAGAGTGCACACTAAGCAAGTAGAAATTAGTATTTTCCTGCCTTGGTCAATCTAGACATAATGCACCTCCATATGTGCTTTGAAGTTTCATGATGATAACTTGCTCCCCATGTAATGCAATTATATGCCTTCATGTTTATCTTGATGCTCAATAATTGTTTACTTAGCTATTGAATGCATGTCTATTAAAAAGGCGTTTGCCTTTTTCTAGCAATTTAGATAAAATATCTCTTAGTTTATCTAAATGACACATGCTCCTAAATGCTAAATGCTAACATGTTTTACATGATGCTTACATTTAAAATTATCATGTTTTGTTTGCGTCATCTTAGCTTGACTTCACGTTAATTGTGCACCTACACTATGTTTAGGTTGATTTATGACAACATAAGGTTAGATTCATACAGTCTTACACATTAAATCTGTGATTTTGGTGTTGACGCATGCTTAGATAAACTTGATGCTTATATCTATAAGTCTTAAACACCTATGTATATAGGTTCTCACACTAGAATACCTTTCTTCGCGTCCGAGTCACTAATCTAAATTTTCAAAAGAGTCGCAAAATGGTCTTAAATCTCTTAGAGTCTTCACTCACACACTCCTTTGATCATCGTCTTGCTTTCTTCTAAATTATCTACTCTTTTGTCAAGTAAAGCTTAGATATAAATCTAACGCTCCTCCAAGAAAAGGTTTGACAACTTAAATAGTTCATTCGAAATATTCAAACTTGCGATTGCAAACGTTAAAGGTCATATCCGAAAATCCTATTCAAGCCTTTTAACAACATAGATAAAAGCGCTCTTCATTTCTCTTCGACGAAGACATTCTTTCTATTTGACGAAATATTCTTTCTCTTCGACGAAAACGTTCTCTCTTTCCGATGAAACATTCTTTCTCTTCGACGAAAACACTCTTTGTCTTTCGATCACACCTCTTTCTTCTCACTTAACCACCTCTTCAACCATAGAGATTGACTAATCTCTTTTCTCCACTATTTCCGCTACCACCTTTAAGACACCGTAATACCTCATCGTGTGATTGTTCTATGGAACATTCCGCCATGCCTCGAAGACTACATAACTCTATGAGTGTAGTTCATCGTACGTTAACCACCATCCGTTTTGACATTGTCAAGCTCGTCGCCTCCATCTTCGTTTGTTTTCTTCTCTATTTTTATTATTATTATTATTATTATTTTCGCGTACGAAACATACCGATGATACGTCACCATTTCCTTCGGGACTTTTTTTTTGATTTTTTTTCTTTTTCTACATTAAAGTTTAGCTAAAAATAAACATTTTTTGTAAAAAGACTTTTTATAAAAACTACTAATAAGCCAGGAAATAAGCTGAGACAACAGACAGAATGCTTAAAAGAAAAGACTAAGGCTAAAAGGCTAACTGAATTTGGGCATTTAAAGGTTAATAAGCAAATCAAAAAAAAGAAATAAGCATAAGCAGATGACTAGGCTATGTCTAAATAGCTAATGCAAACAAAAATGAGCAAGGGAAATAAGCAACTAAAGATATAAAAAAGAAAATAAGCATTAAGCTAAATCTGCAGGCAAATCAGCCTATAAGGCACACATTGGGCTTAAAATTAAGCACCCTAGAGGGGTTCCTAAGCTTATTGATTCCTAGGGCTTAATAAGCAGCTTATGGACTTTCAATAAAGGCAAATAGCTTACACTGAGGCTAACAAATGAGCCATAAAAAGTGGCTTAAAAAGGACTCCCTAGCACCAGGGCACTTTTGATTTGGCAGTTTAAAAGGTGAAAATAAAGTGCTTATAAGTAAGCATTGATAAGCCCAAAATGACAAGATGAGTTTAAACAGATAGAGACAGGCTCCAAGTGACCCTGTATACCAAAAATTAGATCCTAACAACAAAAGTAACCAACTGATAAATGGACTAAAAAAACAGTTTTGACATGGAAATAAATTTGACAGATATGATGGGAGCACAAAGGGTAAATGCATGCCTAGACTAAAACTACTACTACATTAGGACTATGAAGCAAGTGTAACCACACTACTTAACTACCATTTGGGAAAAGTAAACTACATAAGCTGGCTTCTAAGGAATCAAACTGGCAAATTCACACTATGAACTCCTATCACCTTGAAAAACAGATGAAGCTTGGAAAACTTTTGAAAACTGCTTAATGCACCTTAAAATAGCTTATGTTAATTGACCCAATGACCCCATCCTATTTACATATCCATTCTGACCCATGTTAAGCTTAGTCCCAAACACCCCCCCCTTAACTTTCAAAAATCGAATTTTTAAAACTAAATAAAAGGATTTAAACAAAAAGTTAACAATTCCAGGTATTAAGCAGATATAATAAGCAACAAACAGCAAGTTTTAGCAGATTGAAAGCACAAGTAAGCTAGAACAATAGAAAAAGTTTAAGAGGACTGAAAGACAATTTTTTTTCTGGCATAAACTTAAAATTTTTCATTAAAACAATAAAGGTTTACAAGACTTAAAAGTTAAAAACAACAGAATTATAAGAACATAAAAACATTAAAATTAAAATTATCCTACTCCTACATGACTTTTCTTCTCTGTCTTCATCTCTTTAAATAAGCAGCCCAGCTTCAAACTTGTGTGCTTGTTGTGTTTGTGATGTGAGAGGTAAACTTCACACTTAATCTGGGCTCTTGATCTTTTTTTTGTGCCAAGGGTTTGTTCATCATGTCATTGGAATCGTTTTGAGCCAATAGGGCTTGGAGGATCGACAGTTGTCAAAGAGGCCATGTGGGAGTGGGGATGATAGGTGGTCGGTGACAGTTTTGGATGTTTTTGAACAGTGTCCAATGGTGTATGAAAGTGACAGGGTGTGAGGGGATGATTTGGGGGAGAGTGGGGAGGATGTACAATGTGACTGGTTTTATAAAAGGGGTGAGTGAGTTTCGTTAAATGGCAGAACGAGCCACTCCTCTTGTGTTTTTATTGCAGCTAAGTCCGATGTGGTTGTGTCAAAATTTGGTCCCTGAACCTACATACTTGTATATCATCTTTAGTCTTTGTTCTTGGCATCATAGGTCCTTGGAGTTAGGTGAAAGTTTTCACCGTTAGTCCCCAAGGACTAATGGTGTAAGTATAAAGGGGTATGGACTTAACGCCCGTTATAGGGGGCATGGGCTTAGTTTTGGCTTGGGCCGTTTGGGCCGGGTTTTATATAAAAAAAGGGTTTTGATTTTAAGGTATAATAGTTAAAGTGGGCTGACCCGGCCCACTAAAATGGGTACGGTTCGGCCCATTTTATCATGATAGGGTTTCGGGTTCGGTTTTCCGCGCTCTTTCTAAAGCCGTATCCCGGGGTTGATTTTGACTTCGTCTTGACTTCATTAAATGCACAAACGTTGTCGAGTCGATCCGGAAATTTCCGTTTTAGCTCCGTTTTCAATCCTTTTGAACCCTTGGCCTCAGTTTTTCGCGCTCTTTCCAAATCCGTGCTCAGTTTTGTCCGGTTTAGCTTCGTTTTTGTCCTTTAGTGAATATCCGGTACCTGCACAGCACAAACACAAAAACAAGCATATTTATGGCATTTTATGTGCGTTTTTGGTCGTTTAGGGTCGATTTTAAAGGTAAAAGGTATGTGTAATTACACACATACCAAAATCCCCCATACTAAGACATTGATGTGTCCTCACGCAATTCTATAAGTAAACACTTTTGAAAACTAAGAATCTCAATCCCCCTCGACTAATAACCTCGAAAAGTAGCTAAGTGTTTATTGAGGGGAAATAAAGAATCAATAGCTTCGAGAAGCCCCGTTTTTACCATTTTTAAATATTTATACTAACTACCACTACTACTTTTTTTTCCTTTTTTCTTATTTTTTTGTACTTTTTCTTTTTAAGCAACTAACTACCTTATTCGACTTTCGTTATTTTCATTTGGGATGTCATCGGTTGTGTAACAACTTAAGGTGATTAATAAGCAATTTGTGGAACAAATGAGGTTTGATGATCCATTTGAGACTGATATGGATATGATGGTAGAATAGATGAATGAATGAATTGAGGTTGTGATGGATAAGTAGATGAGTAATGTTGAGTGGGATGAATTGATCCATATTAAGATGGTGGAAACTATTGTTGAAGCTGAGGATTATTGTATAAAGATTGATAAGTGTTGAAGTGAGGTGATGTCATCTGCTGATTTACAACAAATGCAAGTGGATCCTGATTGCGTTTACGCAGAAGACGGAATTCATTTACATAGAGTTCGTATTGTTTAAGATATGCATGAAGCTGATCAAAGTTGGTAGTATGCAAATCCTTTACGAGCTTGACATCAGTCATAAACTTACTCCATTCAGGTGGAAGATTGTTTAAAAATATGGTATTAACTTGAAATTGCTCCATTTTCATGTTGTAGATGTTTATGTCATTAATCAGCTGAGTGAATCTCAAGTAATACTTATGAAGTGATTCCCCCTTGATGTGAGTAAACTTATCAAATGCATCATACAGTTTACACTCTCTTTCCTGCTTAGTCAAAGAGGTACCTTGCATCAGTAATTGAACCTATCCATAAATTCTTAGCAAAACTCTGTTGATGATTCATAAGTGAGTAGATATCTGCTGGTAGACCTTGATGAATGATATTGGAGCTTTATTATCAAAATCAGCTTGAATTTGTTCAGCACAAGATATTCTGCAATTTCTTTGTTCTGATTACTCCATTCTCTTCAATAGTAGGCCAAATGAGTAGACCATTTTCAACTGATTCAAGTATCATTCTTCCGTGCTCTCTATTTTGCATGTAAAGTTCCATTCGACTTTTCCAAGAATCATACAAGTCCTTGTCCAACATAGGTGGACGATTGTCAGCACCGGAGTATCATGTACTCACAAGGAGTATTAGTTTGTCCGAGTGGAATATTTGAATCGATTTTAATGTGATAAGATAAAAGATGATCGTCAGTGGATTGAGTTTTTGTGTTAATGTGAGGTTTTGTTTATAAAAATTGAGTACTTGGAATACACAAGATTTTACAATTCTTGATAAAACCAAGAGTCAAGTTTTCACGAGATTTTACAAATCAAAGAACAACCGTATAATTCACCTAATGAAAGTGTATAGTTCTCCCAAGTAAAGCGTATAAATCACCCAAGCAAAATGTATTGTTGATCCCACTTGAATGGATCTTGAATTCCTTAGCTTGTGTAAGGTTTAGTTATGCAAGATAAATCCTACACAACTATGATAGAAACTTTGTAAAAATATATCAAAGATTACGCAGAATCTAATATTTAATCAATAAGAAGAATTTACAATAGAACAGTATTTTCTAATAAGCACACTATATTAAACTAACAAATTCAATATATTAATACGGAATACTCTACACCAGTATTAGGTTACATAAACCTTGAAAGCGATAATGATATTCCAAAAAAAAAAGGATTTCTAGATTGTATAGTTTGTGATCTCAATCTCTTATACCCTAGGACCTCCTTTTATACACCAAGGAGTCCTAGTCGATTTATAATATATTACAAAAACTTAGATTATTCTTAATGATCTATTTTTTATCATTACAATCCTTATCTCATAAGTTATCTTGATCTTCAGCAATCTTTATCTTTCAGCGTTTTAATCTCTGTAGCGTTTGTATACGTTGTACCAGCAACATTAAAAATAAATAAAAAACAAAAAAAAAATAAACTCTTTACCATCAGTAGTAACTAATACACAAGCAACAATAACTTAGCTAGCTGTAAAACTCCAAGATCCAACAAAAACGTCTTTAATCTAACAAATCCTCCCCTAAATTGATATTCTTCTTCAAAAATCTCATGTTTTTCATGAAAGTTCATTAATCACTAATGTGGGGGCTTTCATTGATTCTTGAACTTGTTTTGTTATGAGCTTAAGAAGCTGATAACACATTTTATTCCTAATGTTCAGCTTTGCAGCTTCCTTATTTCGCTAATCTGTGATTTGTCAGCAAGGTGTAAGGGGATATCTCTTTTCCCAGCTTTGAATGTAAACATTTCTTTCCTCAATAAATGTACTCTACATGAATCATATAGCTTCTAATCCAATACTCTGTAATCTTGTTGATTCCTCCATACTTGATCATCAACATGTGGATCAAACATTGTCTTTAGATCACCCCATAACAGTCTCTCATAGCCCTCCTCTGGCCTTGTTGACCCATGCTTAGCTTTTTTACAGTTTCACAGGTTTTCAAATCTTCCATGTCAAAGCTTTTGAGCATATGACTAAAGACTAAGTACATCTTTAAACTTCCATCAGCCCTGATTATCTGGTAATAGGTTTTCTTCCATTCTTTATGGATCTTGTAGTCAACAATGCTTGGGTGGCTTAATTGCCTAAAGATTGATCCCACGCTTGATCGATTCTTATTACGTTGTAAAGTGTTTGTCAGCTTGGAAGAATCTAAATATACTCAAAGATTGAGGCCTTTGTAGTATACAAAAGTGTATGCCGGAATCTACACTTTGATATTAGAGATGTTTATCATTAGAACAGTCAATAGCAAACAACAATGAAACAATGAAGTAATAACAAACTGCTTCAATATTATTAGATTAATAATACGAGTACTCTTATAGTACTGGGGTTACAACCTTGAAGCTAACTCAATCTATGTTCTAAAAGTATTAAGTCTAAGTATTATGTATTTCCTAAACCTAGGGGATCTCTTTTATTGATACACAAGGAGTCTTTACAAAGATAACTACCTATCTTTTGGATCTGTTACAAACAACCATAATAATCTCCATGATACTTATCGCTAAGTCAGAGCTTTGATATCAGCAGTATAACTCTTTCTCCTAGCAGAATTAACTAACAACTGGCAGTACTAAGTATGTACTGGCAGTACTAACTCCATTAGTAATGTTAGTTATACCTTGTGCAGTATTAAGACTTATGAAGGTTGATTTAACAATCCTCCCCTAAACTTGTGATTGTCCTTCAAATCATCAAGTTTCTTCTGAATTAAATCTTCTAGTCTTCTTCCTTGCTGATGATTCTTTCAAACCTTCTTCTACTTCTATACTTTGAGATTTCTTAGAACCTTAGGAAGTTCAATCGCTTGTGAACTCTCATGATCAACCTCTAATTTCCTCTTCAACATCTTGGAAATCATCTCTTGACTTAGAGGGTATTTCTTCTCTGTCAGCATATGTATGGCTATACCATTCTGCATCAGTAAAATGTGAATACCACAAAAATCATATAAACTCCAGCTTATCACATTGTATTCATGCTGACTCTTCCATATCTCATCTTCTTCATCAGGCTCAAATAAAGTATGTAAATCTCCCCAAAGCATCAGATCATACCCTTCTGGTCTTGAAGTACTATATCTTTCCTTGACTAGTCTGTACAGTTCCTCTACATCCTGTCTATCAAAATCTTCAAGCATCTCACTCAATACTTTGTAGTTCTTGGAACTGCCATCTCCTCTGAAAACTTGATAATACATAAAATTCTCTGTCAAAACACAAGTCTTCCAGTCCACAATCGGAAACTTTGTAGATAGAGATTCAACCTCCATAGGAACTTCTTCTCTTGGTATTATATCCAAAAATCCTTTGAGTTCTTCCTTCTCAGCATCTTCTTCCAACTTTTGTCTCTTCCTTGTGCTTTTTCTAGGAATAGATTTCTTTCTCTTTGCTCCAGTTTCTTTAACAACTTCTTTCATTTCTTCTTGTGTATCAACATCTTCTTCTTCAATCTTTTCAGGAGACTTCATCTTTTCAGGAGACTTCATCTTTTCAGTTTCATGCTCCATAGGCTCAATGTGTTGATTAAAATCCCAAACCTTTTCAAATATTGGCCTAATCTCATCATAAGACATTCCCTTAAAGTCACTAATCTTGTAGTTCCCCTGATTTTTCAAGTATTTGATCATGTTTTTCCTTGCTTGGGCAACTGTCTTTGGTTTCATCTTTTGAGTATGATACCTTATGACTGAAGGATCATTCCAATCTATCTTCTTAGATGTCTTAGCTTCAGCCATAGCTCTTTGTCTTTCCTCTTCATCCCACTGTCTGGCTATTTCTTCATCTCTAGCAATCTGTGCCCTTTGTTCCTCATTCATTTGCTCTTCAAGTCTGATGGCTTCAGCTAAACTTAATCTTTCTTGTTCAAGCTCTTTCTTAGACTTCTTCTTGGGCTCAGACTCTATCATTATAGCTTTTCCCTTGTCTTGTCTTGACCTTTTCTCTGCACTCCTTCTTGTATAAGTAACAGTTCCTCCAGCAGTACTAAGATTTACCTCAACAGTACTAACTATTGGAACTTCTTCACTAGCAGTACCTTGTTTTACTCCAGCAGTACTAACTTCAGCACTTCATTTTTCACTGCTTTGTAAATCTTGAATCACTTTTGTAGGAGTCACATCTTGAATCACAGGTTCAGTTTCATTACTTGCTTTCTCTTAAACTTCTACTTTAGATAATATCCTCCCCTATTTGGAAGAATCATCTGCAATGTCTTCATCATCTGAATGAACAATTCTAGCTCTCCTCCTTGCTTTCCCAATCTTAACTTGAGCCTCTAGCTTCTTTACCCTGAGTATGAGCTTAGTGAGAGCAGAACTGTAGGTTTTCTTTGTCTTCCTCAAGTCATCCTCCAATACTCTAATCCTGTCAGAAAGTTTGGTAACCAAATTCGTCAATTCAGTAAGTTTTAAGCTACCCTCATCACTTCCATATGAGTGAACATCATGGAGAGGTGAGTCATGGGTGTAGGAAAATGGTGTTCTGCTCCAGGTGAGGGTTGGGTTGGTTGTGTTAGAGATGGTTGTGTTGGGGATGGTGGTGTTGGTGCGGCAGTAGTATAAATAGGTGAATGTTGAGTTAAAGGTGCAGGTGAGTGTGAAGATGAAGGTTCAGGTGAGTGGGAAGGTGAAGATGTGATTCTTAAGTAACACTCCCGGACATATTTCCGCTGCGACCTATTTTGGGGGTGTTACAGTTGTTGAGCTGTACTTTGTTAAGACCGATTATCAGCTGGCGGATATCTTCACTAAAGCACTCGTCAAAGAACGCTTCGAATTCCTGATCAACCGCCTCGGTATGCAAAGCATCACACCAGAACAGCTGAAATATCTTGCAGAGTCAGACGAAGAGTAACACAGTTTACTACTTCATGTATCACATGTAATATAAGTAGATAGCTTATAAAACAAATCAAAAACGACAAAAAGATTTTTTGAGTTATCAAAAAAATTTCAAAACCAAATACAAAAATATAAAATTTCAAAAACAAAATCTAAAATCTAAAAAATTTCAAAAACCATGAAAAATCTTCTCGATGTGTCTTTCATGAATCGATAATATCTACGAAATTAGAAATGTCATTCAATAATGACACAGTTCTGTAGATAAAGTTCGACAGAAAGTTTAAAACATTTTAAAACATGTCATCTCAAATTTTCTTATGGCTTGTTATTTAAATATCAGATAACAACCCGGTCCCTAAAGAAAAGGAAATTGTACGCTTCAGTGCAGTTATCTTTAACAACGAAAAGGGAAGTCTTTTCGGTCTTGAGTTTAAAGGTTCAAAACATTCCAAGTTTTGAAACTCAAGAATATGACTTGTGTATATTTTGCTACACAACTTGCGCTTTCTAAAAAGGAAAATGTACGACAAAAACCCCTACCAAAAAGGAAAATGAACGCGCAAAAAAAGTATTAGTGACCTTAAAAGAAAAATTTGATCCTTTATGCATTCTCAATTTTCTCTTACCTCTCCCCATCTCCCCTATTATATCCTACTCTATCAACCCCTTCCCCCCATCCTTATTTCCCTTCTTTTTTTCCTCTTTCCCATATCCCTACCCCCACGCTTTTTTTCCCCCTCTCCTTATCCCCCCAAAATGTATTTATTAAAACACGCTCAGAGATAAACAACTTAAAAACAAATATTGGAAAAACTAATCAGAATCAGTTTTTGTCATTTAAAATGGAATAATATTTTCAAGACCTTCAAATTCGAAACGTATCGAAACATTCCCAAAAATCTTTAAATAGACTATACGGACTTTGGTTTTCTAGTTCTGCTCCCGCACCGCGCAAATCAAATCCACAAAACACCCAGAAACACCAACACCCACCACCAACACAAGGGTAAACACTAACCAGAACATTTAGACCCACCTCAAACAAATAAAAACAATAAAACAAAAAACGGCAAAAACACACGCCCACTGGTACAATTAATAAATGCGGGTGGCGCCCATCGACATGTAATAACTCCCCCCCACCCCGCGCTAAAGCCCCCATCCCCCCACCACCCCAAATCACAAACAACAACCCCTCACTAAAACCCCCCCCCCTCGCCCCTCTTTTACAAATAAAGCCTTTTGCTCCCACCATAAACCCACGTTGACCCCAAAACCCCCTCTTAAAAAGTTGCCCCCAGACACCGTTTCCAAACCAACACAATCTAAATCTGGGGCGAACCACGAGCAACACACCGGGCCCTCAGAAAGTCCCCCACTGAATCTCCCAACCGTACCTACGATTAAACATAATGAATGCTCCCACGCCCATTAGATATCGAAATTTAAACGACTACCCGAGAAAGAACACCATAGGAAATCCTCCCCACCACCCCCCATCATGCGACTAATGCAGAACACCCCCACGGATTCCAGTCGACCACACACACCACCTGATGAATAACTCTAGATTTTGATTATAATCAAAAACAACACTAAAAGAACACATACCCAATGAAACCATTGAAGTACACCAAACTACAATCACTTCACTCATAAATAGAAAAATAATAACGAGTACACAGTAGAAGTACTAAACTGGGGTTTTAACAACCTTTTAATCTATCTCCACCATCTCTATATCTAAAAGTATTTCCCCTCGACAAAATTGGTATACTATCCTAAGACCACGTAGTAATCCCTATTAATATATATGACCACCCGGAGTTCCTATACAAATAAAACTAACCTATCTATTTAGATCATGGTTACCAGCAACCGCATAATAATCCTCCCATGCATACATATCACTCCAAGTCGTCAGCTTAGACCAACAGCAGTAATAACACTTTCTTCTAGCAGTAATAAACTAACACACAATTCAACAAAAACCACCACTAAACACTAAACTTTCACACATAGGCAGCAACTAAGTATGTACTGTCAGTACTAACTCCCTTAGTACTGTTAGTATTGATAAAACTTGGCAGTATTAAGTCCCTTGTGAAGATTTATTATTTCCTAAAACAAATGCCCCTCTTCCTAAAACCTGTGATTGTCCAACAAATCACATCAAGTTTCGTTCTGATTAAATCTTCTAGTCTTTTTTTTTATCCCCCTTTGCTGATGATTCTTTCAATACATTTCTTCTACTGTTCTGAACTTTGAAGATCACTTATAAAACCTTAGAAGTATTCAAAACTGCCTGTGAACTCTCATGATCAAACCCCTCCAAATTATCCTTTTTCAAACATCTGAGATCCATCTCTTCTTGACTTAGAGGATAATTTATTCTCTTCGAGCATATGTATGGCTATATAAAAACCATTCACTGCATCGATTAAAATGGAATACCAACAAAAAGATCATATAAACTCCAACTAATCACATTATATTCATGTTGTATTCTTTCATTCTTCCAAAGTATTCATCTTCCGTTTCATCATGCCAAATAAGTAATGTAAATCGACCCCAAATGCATCAGATCACTAAAATAAACCCATCCCTGGCTTGAAGTACTATAACTTTCCTTGACTAGTCTTACAAATCCACTACATCCTGTCTATCAAACTCTTCAAGCATATCTCTCAAAATTTATAGTTCTTGGAACACGACTTCTCTGCCATCCCATCCACGGCCTCCTCTGAATATTTGATAATAATTAAAATTCGTTCCTCTGTCAAAAGACAAGTATTCCAGTACCCAAAACACAAGTCTTCCAGTCCACAATCGGAAACTTTGTAGATAGAGATTCAACCTCCATAGGAACCTCTTCTCTTGGTATTATATCCAAAAATCCTTTGAGTTCTTCCTTCTCAGCATCTTCTTCCAACTTTTGTCTCTTCCTTGTGCTTTTTCTAGGAATAGATTTCTTTCTCTTTGCTCCAGATTCTTTAGAAACTTCTTTCACTTCTTCTTGTGTATCAGCATCTTCTTCTTCAATCTTTTTAGGAGACTTCATCTTTTCTGTTCCATGCTCCATATCCATAGGCTCAAACTGTTGATTAAAATCCCAAACCTTTTCAAAGATTGGCCTAATCTCATCATAAGACATTCCCTTGAAGTCACTAATCTTGTAGTTCCCCTGATTCTTCAAGTATTTGATCATGTTTTGTCTTGCTTGGGCAACTGTCTTTGGTTTCATCTTTAGAGTATGATACCTTATGACTGAAGGATCATTCCAATCTATCTTCTTAGTAGACTTGGCTTCAGCCATAGCTCTTTGTCTTTCCTCTTCATCCCACTGTCTTGCAATTTCTTCATCTCTAGCAATCTGAGCCCTTTGCTCTTCATTCATTTGCTCTTCAAGTCTGATGGCTTCAGCAAAACTTAATCTTTCTTGTTCAAGCTCTTTCTTAGACTTCTTCTTGGGCTCAGACTCTGTCATTATAGCTTTTCCCTTGTCTTTTCTTTTCCTTTGCTCTTCACTCCTTCTTGTATAAGTAACAGTTCCTCCAGCAGTACTAAGATTTACCTCAGCAGTACTAACTATTGGAACTTCTTCACTAGCAGTACCTTTCTTTGCACCAGCAGTACTAACTTCAGCACTTCCTTTCTCACTGCTTTCTTGATCTTGAATTACTTCTGTAGGAGTCACATCTTGAATCACAGGTTCAGTTTCATTACTTGCTTTCTCTTGAACTTCTGCATCAGATAATATCCTCCCCTGTTTGGAAGAATCATCTGCAATGTCTTCATCATCTGAATGAACAATTTTAGCTCTCCTCCTTGCTTTCCCAATCTTGACTTGAGCCTCTAGCTTCTTGACCCTGAGTATGAGCTTAGTAAATGCAGAACTGTAGGTTTGCTTTGTTGTCTTCAAGTCATCCTCCAAAACTCCAATCCTGTCAAATAGTTTGGTAACCAAATCTGTCAATTCATTGAGTTTCAATCTACCCTCATCACTTCCATATGAGTGAACATCATGGATATGTGATTCATTGGGTGTAGGAAGATGGTGTTCTGCTCCAGGTGATGGTTGTGTTGGTGATGGTTGTGTTGGTGATGGTTGTGTTGGTGCAGCAGTAATATGTTCAGGTGTAGGTGAAGGTGCAGGGGAAGGTGAATGTGTAGGTGAAGGTGCAGGTGAAGGTGAAGGTTCAGGTGAGTGGGAAGGTGAGGATGTGATTCTTGAAGGTGAAGTGGAAGGTTCAATAACATCTAGCATAGTAGGGAATAGAGCAACTTCCTGGCCTGAAAATCCCTTTGTAGGCCTCTTCATGTTGTTAAAGACTTTGTTGCTAAGAGAGGGTACATGAATTTCTTGAGTGTTGTGTGAAGTTGGTTCCTCTGCATTCTAGCATAGTTGAATGAACCTAGGTACCATCAAATACTTTATGGGGGCTAGAGATATTGGACACCATATCTCAAAAATCATCCTAGCGAAATTATACTTCCCTATTGGTAGCTAACACAATAACAGCATGTGGCAATGTACTAACTAAATTGCTCCAAGCAGTCTTCTTTGGGCTAAGGAAATGAAGAATAGAGTGGATAAGAAACCTCCATTGAGGTGAAAAAGCACCATTTTGAAAAGTTAACTTATCTTGAGACTGTGTGATATCACCATAAGTGCCATTGCTCAAAATCTCCAAGTGGGTATAGAAGAAAACCATCCTGATCAAAGCCAACTTGAGATGTCTTCGTATGATCCCTCAGTGAATAGTCCATATATGATCCATCAATGGTAGCAGTAATCTGGACTTCTCCATTATCATCAATAGAAGCTTCAGCAGACCTCCAAAATTGTTTAATAAAGGAAATATAAACATCTGGCTTCTTTGTGAGGGCATAGCAAATGTGACTTCGATTTAGAAATCGATGAGATTTGATAAACCCTGCACATCATATGAATTTCTCTAAAAATGCTACCATGGTGTGCTTGTCAAAAATACCAAGTTTGGCCCATGAATTACAAATGTGAGTAATCGAGTGGAGGATATGATCGTGAATGAATAATGAAGGCTGAGAAAGTTAATTTTAGATATAAATAAGAATTGTAGAGAATATGATTTGACCGACTTAAAGAAATAAAGTTATCGTGATTAAATGGAACATATATATAATAAAGATCACGAAATTCGAATTGGTCAAAACTCCTTATAGCATAGAATTTGGAGAAAATATCTCAACGCTCTATTAATAATGAAAAATTTTGTTACTGCTCAAACAGTACTAACGGTCATCCAGCAGTACTAAAATAAGCCTAGCAGTATTAACTTCTCCACCCAAAACATTAAGCAAACTCCAAATGTTTTGTATTACTAAAAAAAAAAAATAACTTCACACAATCTCTCGTTCTGTTTTAAGCTCACATTAAAATCTCTTAATTCTTTTGGCGCCTTTTCCACTCTGTCTGTTTTTCACACATCTCTCTTTCTGTTTTTAAGCTCACTAATTCTCTCTATTCTTTTTGGCTCACAATGCACATAGTTTTTGGCAAACTACCAGCCATTAATGGATTTGTTTAGTCTTTACCAAGAACCGTTTGCTTTGGACTAGCCAATGCTTCATTGTAAAAACATGATGCATTGATGACCATATATTTGAGTAAACCTATAACAATCATGTGATTTGAGAAGTCTTTACCAGAGCCGTTTGCTCTGGCCTAGTCAATCATTGTTGGCTCTGAATACATGGTGAACTGATGACCATCTGCTGTGTGTGTGAAAAAACCAACACTGTGAGGAACCACCAACATTCCTCCTCCTCAAAGACTGCATCATTGAGTAACCAATTTCACACTTCATTGCTTATCCTGAAAGAGTTAGCTCAAAACCAAGAAAAACATAATCTAACTCACTTTTCTGTAAGCATATTGAATGTTACTAACAGGATTAACAAGAGACATAGAAATAACTAGCAGACTAACTATAGTAACAGTTTTTAACAAACAGTTTTAAATAAAACCTAGCATACTAATTTATAACTAGCCCTATTAATTTACACAGACTTAACATACTAACATTTAAAGAACTTTAAAAAACAAACCAGGGAGTGGGCATTAGGGATTGAGCATTCCAATACTTGAGACCAAGTAACTGAAATCTACCATATCAAAAACCTTTGTAAGAAGATCTGCTACATTATGTTGGTGCAATTTTAGCCATTAGAATCAACATTTAGCATTGCAATCTCTTATAAATGATGCCTAATCTCTATATGTTTTGTTTTTAGAATGTTGAACATGAATTTCATTATGCAGATAAGTACTAGTATAGTCAATGTAAATAACGCAGTATCCATGACATTTGTACCCATACTTCCAGCAGTTGGTTTTGGATCCAGAGAACCTGTCCAACAGCAACTTGCGCAACCAACATAATTCAGCTTTAGTTGTGAAAGTGCAACCTACAATTTTGTTTTCTTGCATTGCCAAGAAATCAACCTATTTCTCAAAAATAGACAACCCTTAGTGGGTTGACTTCTATCTGTGTACTCCACATAGTCCCACTATCAGTGTAAAGCAACTATTTCCAATTGAAAGAATCCTTAGAATACCAAAGACCTAGAGATGGTTTGCCTTTAAGGTATCTAAAGATTCTCTTAACAGCTAAGAGATGGGAAGACTTTGGAGAAACCTGAAACCTTGCACATGCACACACTGCAAACATGATATCTGGCCTGGATGCTGTAAGGTACATCAAAGATCCTATCATGGATCTATAAAGATGTTCATCAACATCAGCAGCATCTCCATCTTGAACCAAAGGCTTTTCCAAATCTGTGGGAGTAGATGCAGACTTCACATCTGAGTAGTTGAACTTTCTCAAAATCTCATGGACATATTTATCTTGACTGATAAAAATCCCTTTCTTGTTCTGTTGGACCTGTAACCCCAAAAAGAAGGTGAGTTCTCCCATAGAACTCATTTGAAACTTATCCTTCATAAGCTTCTCAAACTCATCACATAATTCCTTCTTTGTAGATCCAAAGATAATGTCATCCACATAGATTTGAACAAGCAAGATATGTCCCTTATGGTCTTGATAAATAATGTTTAGTCAATCTTCTCTTTCAAAACCCTTGCCCAAGGAAATTTTGCCAAGTGTCATACTAAGCTCTGGGTGCTTGATGCAGGCCATATAAGGCTTTCACTACCTTATAAGACTTATGTAGGATGATCAGGATCTTCAAATCCTGGAGGTTGACATACATATACCTCCTCTTCAATCTGACCATATAAGAAAACACTTTTGACATCCATTTGGTAGACCATAAATCCTATATATGAAGCATAAGCCAGGAATATTCTTATGGCCTCAATTTTGGCCACAGGAGCAAAGACTTCATCATAGTCTATGCCCTCTTCTTGAGTATGTCCTTGAGCAACACGTCTTTGCTTGTTTCTGATGACAATCCCACTTCATCTTTTCTTGTTTCCTGTATACACACTTTGTACCAATTGCGCTATGACCTTAGGTAAATCCACAAGAATCCAAACTTTTGCATGTGAAACTGAAGAAGTTCCTCCTGCATTGCTTCTACCCATGCTAGATCTCTAAGAGCTTGAGAAACTCTTTTTGGTTCTTCCTGAGAGAGGAAACAAACACAAAGACATGTATGAAGATCCTGATGAGTCTTCCCTTCATATATAGCACTAAGAAATCCCTTTTCAGAGTAAGAAATTTTCATCCTTCTTGTCTGAACAGATGACTGCACATCACCAATCACATGCTCAACTGGGTGATCTTTGTGAATTCTTGTGTGAGGAGTGGTAGGGACTTCATAAGATTGAGGAATGTTCCCCAATACAATTTCTTGATCCTCCATTTGTGAGTCTTCAGATGCAGGACTAGGTCCTCCCAAGTCTTTAGGAGTAGCAGTATTAACTTCAGGGAGAGCAGTACTAACTTCTCTACTACCAGTATTAATATCTGGCCTGACAGTATTAACTTGTTGATCAGCAGTACCATTAGACGAAAGACTGCTAGCTAAGAGCCATTTTTAATCATCAATCACATCATGTAACCCATTTTGATCTTGTAATTTGAGCATCAACAACAATCTGGGGAAGCATTCATCAAAGAAAGAAGACATCCCTTCCAAATTGGCATACAATACAATCTTGAATAGCTTGAATCTGTTGAAAAGATGTACTAACCTGATAACTCCTTGTATACCTGCAAATTCATTAGAAAAAGTCCCAGCAACCACTGGGTACATAATTTAGTTGATTGGGTTAGAGAATCAAGGACAAACAACCACTTGTGACCAATTCCTTCTATCAAGGTTTATTCTCTAAGGACCCAATCATGCAAGTTTTCCTGAACTTTTCTGGTTCTAATGTGTATACCCTATAAAGCTTGCTACTAAGGAATATCCACAAAGAAACCTTCATCACTTTTTCCATTAAACTTGCCCAACTTATCTAAGGTATGGAGAATAGTAACATGACATCCAAATGGTTTCAAGAAGCCTATACTTGGTTTAATACCTCTAAAGAGTTCATAAGGAGTCCGTGTTATGAGGCTTGACCATTAAGAACCCGATTCTGTACATAGCAAGCAGTAGAAACAGCTTCTGCCAAAATGTTGTCGTACTTAGAGTCAGCTAACATTGTTCTAGCAGCCTCAATGAGTGTCCTATTCTTTCTTTCAGCTACACCATTTTGCTGAGGTGTCCTAGCTACACTATATTCTCTTTTAATACCTTTTTCCCTACAGAAATCATCCATCACTTTGTTTTTAAACTCTGTCCCATTATCACTTCTGATTATCTTTACTTTCATTAACCACGAGTTTTCTATCTCTATGATAAAGTTTTGAAGAATCTCACTTGTTTCATCCGTAGTTTTAAAAAGAAAACCCATGAAAATCTACTATAATCATCAGTAACTACCAAGCAGTACTTTTTATGCATAAGACTACTAACAAAAGTTGGACCAAAGAGATCCATATGCAGCATAAACAATGGCTTAGTAATGGGACTAAAGGCCTTGGTCTTACAAGAGGCTCTGTGTTGCTTGCCTTTAAGACAAGCAACACAAGTTTGGTCATTCTCAAATCTTTTTAAAGGCAAATCTCTTACAATATTTTCGTTTGACAAGTTTATTAATATTTTTAAAATTGACACACCAAGCCTACTATCCATAGCATTGATCCTCAGATGTAAACTTGCACTAGACAAGTTACACCATCTTTTAGAACTATGTTTTTCATATCAAAAACTTACATGTTTTCCTGTCTAGGAATTTTAAGAAGTATCTGATGTTTAACAGCAACTTAAAATAAAAGAGATAGAACAAGACATTCAGAATCAGTAAAAAGAACATAGTTCTTTTTGTCACACATCTGTGAGACACTAAAGAGGTTGAACTTTAACTCTTTGACAAAGTATACATCATCAAAATCAAGTTTATCAGTTTTAATAGTACCTTTGCCAGTAATTCTGCCTCTATTTGCTCCTCCACCAAAAGTAACATAACCTCCATCAAAGTCTTTGAAATCTGAAAGATGGGCTATGTTTTTCCAGACATGTGCCTTGAGCATCCACTATCACAAAATCCTTTAAACAATAGCTGTGAATTGCTCTGCACACAAAACTTATAATAGTTAGTTATCTTTGGGGACCCAAGCCATATACTGACTTGGATCTGCCTCGTGCACAATGTAATTAAATTTGTTGAAAACCAGTGATGCTACCCATTAGGTTTGATGGGTTTTCAAAACCTAACAGCTGAGGGATTAACACATAAAACCCCTTGCCCGATCATTATTAACATTTGCCTAAAGACCTTTTGTTAATGAGGTTCTCTTGTAAAGGGCCTCTGAATAGATGATTGTGCTTATTTTTGAAAATATTTCCTGTAGTCTAGCACAATGAATTGTTTACTTTGGTAGCAGTATAAGAGGGCCTAAACATATTAAAAGACACATAGCAGTAACAAACAGTCCTGCCAGTGTTAACAGACCTAACAGTATTAACAGGCCTTAGGCCAGTCTTCATTAAGAGTGTTCTTGGAGCCATATGTTTGTATACATTAGGACAGCTGTATTGAATGTGATCAAAACTTCCACAGATAAAACATGCCTTATTATTAAAAACAAAGTTACATCCTAATTGATTGGATTTTTGACCATTCCAATTCCTTTGGTTTCCTCTAGGTCTTTGTGACCTGTACATCTCTGCATACCTAACGACCTCAATAAGCCCTGAAATTTTTTTTCAGGTTTACCAAACTCTTTCTTAGTACCAGTAGGATAAACATTTTCTTTTCAACCTAGAGATAGGCTCAACATCATCCTCATCATCTGACACCCAATCTTCAATGATTGGAGCATCATTATTTTCTCTAGCTTTCTTAGGTTCTTCTTCCCTAACTTGATTAGCAGGACAGAAAAACTTTTCTTTCCAATCTTTGTCTACCTTAAGTGGAGACTTAACAGAGCTAGAATCAGTCTTTTGTTGTTGTTTTAAAGAGTCATCAGTATTCTCCTTAGAATTATCTGACTCTTTATCACAACCAGTGGTAGGCTTTACACTTGAATCCCTAGGACCATACTCATTTACCTCAGGTTGTTTGAATTCTTCTAGACCTGAATAAGATAAGTCTAAAGATGTTGGTCTATTTAGAATCAAAGGATGAGGTGAAGGGACAACATTATAACCAAAACCCTTTTTGCTTTTGTCAGTTATCTGACTTGCTAACAACTGATCTAAGTCTTTTGATGATTTTTCAAACTTTGCAATTTTAAACTCAAATCCCTCCTTTTCTTCCTTAACCTTTTCAAGTTCAGTCCTAAGTAATCCCATTAGATATTCTTTGTGACCTACACTTCTTTTAAGCAAAGCAATTTCCTCAGAAAAAAGGACTTCAGATTCTTTATATTTAATGATTTGCCCTTCTAAAATTGATAAACCTCTTTTGTATGTAGAAGCTTTAAAACCAGTATCATCTAATTTAACAAGTAAATCATCATACTGTTTCTTTAGAGCTTCATAATTTTGCAAACAAGATTTAGAACAAGATTTATCATTTGATACCTCAGAATCTGTGAATGCCATGAGAGCCATGTTTGCTTGAATTTCTTCCTCTGCCATGTCACTCCAATCAAATCCAGCACCATCTATAGCACACATTGCCTTTTCAGAAGCATCTTCAATCCTTACTGCCTTTGATGAGCTACCTTGATTCCAATTTCTGTTGTCTTTACTCCTTGGTGCTCTGCATTCTCTGGCAAAATGTCCCATTTTATGGCAGTTGAAACATTCTACCTTTGATTTATCATATCCAGCAGTACTGCTTCCATCAATGATGATCTTCCTTCCAGTTCTCTGATAGAACTTTCTTGCCCTCATGCTTAGTAGTGCCATATTCCACTTTAGATCCATTTCTTCCAAATCATCATCATGAAGTTGCTCAAGATCTTCATGAACTAGTTGAGACCCTTGTGGTTGTGTGGACAGAAAGGCATAAACTGTGGCATCACTAAAACTAGCAGTACTAGTTTCAGTACTGGCAGTATTAACTTTGGTGGTACCAGTACTAACTTCAGGATTAACAGTATTAATATTATTAGTACTGCTTGCACCTGAAGTGGTTAGAAATGCCAAGTTCTTATCATCATTGTTAGCACCAGCAGATCTCTTAACCTTTTGTTCAACAATTTTAAAATTGTTGTACAAATCATCCAAACCCATAGTATCAAAGTCGGGTTTGTTCATCCAGACTACCACATGTGTATCCCATTCAGAAGGTAAGCTCCTCAAAAATTTAACATTTAGATCTTCTGGAGGAGTAACTACACCCAGAATTGCCAATCTACTAACAAGCTTTTGAAGCCTGTTAAAAATAGAATCAAGTGATTCTGAGCTTGAAGCATTTAGTTTTCATACTGTTGCTTCAGCAAGGCCTTCTGAGTCCTCTTTGTTGCTTCATTCCCTCCAAATCTAGCTTTAATGGCAGCAAACATTGATTGAGCATCAACATACTGGTTAAAGGTAAGTTGATGTTCATTGGGTAGTGCCATGAGCAGAAGACTTCTGGCCTTTACATCATTCTTTTTGCAAATCTTTTCTTCAGTAGTAGAGGGCACAATCATCTTCAATGCTGTTGATGGACCAGATTCTGGTGCTGTAATAGGAATAGGTACCTACGAATTTCCATTCTCAATTACCTCCCATAACGCATAATCCTGGATCTGAAAGTACTGCTTGATCCTGATTTCCCACATCTCATACTCCCCGAGTTTGAGCATGGGAAGCTTTGCCAACGCATTGTTCTGAGAATTTTCCAACTCCATTGTTCCTAGATCAAAGTTTCTCAAAGCACAGGCTCTGATACCACTTGTTGATCCAACGCCTTGATCGATTCTTTACGTAGTAAGTAACGAGTTTGTCACCTTGGAAGAATCCAAAATAACAAAGATTAAGACTTTGTATATATACCAAAGTGTATGCAAAATCTGCACTTTGATACTCTAGAGGTGTTTATAAATAGAACAGTAATAAACAAACAACCAATGAACAATGAAGTAATAACAAACTGCTTCAATATTATTAGAATAATAATACGAGTACTCTTGTAGTACTGGGGTTACAACCTTGAAGCTATCACAATCTATATCTAAAAGTATTCGTCTAAGTGTATGTATATCTAAACCTAGGATCTCCTTTTATAGAACACAAGGAGTCCTTTACAAAGATAACTACCTATCTTTTAGGATCAGTTACCAGCATCCCATAATAATCTCCATGCATACTTATCTCCAAGTCAGCAGCTTTGACCATCAGCAGTATTAACTCTTTCTCCTAGCAGTATTAACTAACACCAGCAGTACTAAGTTTGTACTGGCAGTACTAACTTCATTAGTACTGTTAGTTGTACCTTGGCAGTATTAAGTCTTGTGAAGATTTATTCCAAACAAATCCCAATCCAAATGGACTACAGTCCTTGACAGAAGTTTTAACTACTGATGCACTTGGTGAAATGGCAAATCCAATATGTAGGAGACCTTAAGGGTCAATCCTGCACTAGACACACCACTTAGGTGTGTATAAACACAAAATAAACAAATACCAAGCTCAAGAAAGCTTGGATCCAAAAAACTTTATACTAGCTAAACTTAGAAATTTCTCCTGGTGCTAAGACTAAGAAATTAAGCCTCAAAATGTGTTTAAGCTCAAACTAATCCTACAAACCTTTTCAAAACTTATTTAATAATGAAATCAAAGCTGTCCAAAGTATAAACACCAATTCATATTGATTTTTTGAGGTCAAATTGCACTAAACCAAACACTCCTTTAACATTGACAGAATTCATTTAAGCTTGAAATTTTAAATTTTAGTTAATAAAATCTTAATACCAGATAGCAATTAGCTTATGACTAACCTAATGAGCTTGTATTAATAAGCTAATAAGCAAGAAACACAGATCTAAGAACTAAGCTAATTATTTTTTGGTTTTTATGATTTATAAGACAAAATGAGAAAAAACAAAAATCTAAGCTACATAGACTAAAAACATATTATCAAATGAAACTAATAAGCACATAAGATGACATTAAGCATAAATAAGCAAGATAATAAGCAGATTAAGCAATTGATAAGCAAATAAGCAACACTACACTACGTATTTAAAAACATCTCGGAGTAGTAGTATCACCATCTTCACGATCATAATAATTATGGATAATTCCTTTGATAGTTCTTCGTTCTTCGGATTCACCATTTAATTGTGACGTATTAAAATCACATGAGTTGTGACTACTAATTTACTTTCTCATTTGCAATAGTGAAAAATTTCTAACCGCACCAAAGATAGAAAAGGAGACAAGACTCGGGAAATCAATATTAACACTTTATGCAACTAGCAACTGTAAAATTAAACTTAATCTAATAGGTTGGTTAAGGTGTAATAGGGTAACGAACAAATTTAATTAGTGTAATTCTAAAAGGATTGGCTCTACGGGTTGTTCTTAGTATATCATCTAATCTAAAGATGAGAGTGGAAAGGGTTTAAACTGGAGGTTAACTAACCGGTGTAGTTAGTTAATAAGCAACATGGAAAGGTGATTTGGGTGTAATCTTAAAAAATTTACCAATGTAAACAAGTTACTCCAATTAAATCCATAATACTCATTATTGTGGTCTCGAATAGGTATACCAAGCCAAGTTCTAAAGTCTACAACATCATCGACACACTCATATTTTTTGGAATTTGGGTAAACATTTAGAAACGGGAAGGTTGAATCCTCACAATATCTAACAAGGGTTATTGTGTGCGGGTTATGTAACATGTAATTTCATAAAAGTATGCTTGAAATTTTTTATATATGAGCATAATTTAAGCAATTTAGTGTGAAAAATAAGACAAGTAAACATTCTAATTTCATCCCCCCACTTGAATTATACAACGTCCTCGTTGTATAGATAAAACATTAAAAATACGGGAATTAAAAAGAATTAGAATGTGAAACTCCCTTGATATTTGCTCGGTAGATTCTCCAAGGTGTGTTTATGAGCTAGATTGTGTGCTGGAAAAGCGTCTGAATCCTAGCACGAACAACACACACAGAATTCCAGAAAATATGCATTCTAACAACTTCGTCGATATATCTTTCACGAGGTCCTGTATAAAAGATAGAAAAAACATGCATTCCTATCTTGGCATCTACGGTTAATTTAAACTAAACTAAACAAACTAAATACGTGTCAGTCTGGTGGATACGTTGTATCAAATTAATGAATACGCTGTATTCCAGAACTGACAATAGTGATTTTAAAGTGCATAAAAATTAAAGATTGATATCGTCCAGACAATCAATACGCCGTATGGTATGGAGCGGATACGCCGTATTGATGTCTGGGAAGATAGACTCGAAAAAATTAAATAACAATCCAGGTTGTCTCCCGGGAAGCACTTTTGTTTACAGCAAAGTCTTTAAGTTAGACTTGTCTTCAGCTTCTCTTTACTCGGCTCTAGTCACCATCCATCCTTCGTCTATTTTCCGAAAGATTTCTTGGTAAGCTCGGCACGCCTCTTCTCTTGTGATTATAGGATCATCGTATTCGTCTTCTTTTACAGCAACATACTCTTCATCATTATTGAACGGATATTTGATCATCATATATCTCCTTATATTGCACACCAGTAGCTCATGAACTTCACATAATTCTTCTTTCTCATTATCTTCATAAGCATCATCATAGTTTGTATATATGTTCCATCGTCTCTCTTGTTCATAACGTGACTCATCATCATCTTCTTTGATAAATCCTTCCATGATAGCTTTATTTCTTAAAGCCTCACTTTTAAGTTCACTATCTTCCAAAGCCTCGTACTACTCGTAATCTAGATAATGTAGTTGGTTTCCAATAATGTATGTTCTAGGTAAGTTTCCTCCATTATAGTATCCATCATCCATCCAACTACATGTTGGCCATTTTGAACATCCAGTTTTATAGTTGAAAGGCTTGCAAGTATGTTTAACTAGTGTAGGTTTGGTCCAAACACCAATGTTAGTCTATGGCTTCTCATCTACCCATGGTACGTCCTTGTTCCATTCATAGATCCAATCATCCTTGTAATCCTCATAGGTATTGAATCCCTCAATGTCCTTAGTAAGTAAATCTGGATCGATTTTTAAAAGATAGTTAAATTCTTTGAATGCCTTGCACATAGGTGTTTCAAAATTAAATAAATTAGTGTCGATCCTAAAGACTTCAGCAACTTCATCCTTATTATCAGAAGATTCTTCATCAGTGAGCTCAACTTCATCATCTCCTCTGATCCAATAAACCCATAATGCTTTCATAGTATAATGATCCATTGTCTTGTAGTCGAAAAACTTCAATTCCAACCACTCAGTAAATGCAACATTAGACGGATCATATCCCATATTATCATCAGCTTCATGCTCCGAATCATCATCCATTCCGCTTAATCGATTGACTTCATTGTTGAAAACTTCAAGTGATGTATCGCAAGTGAGCGAAACATCTTCGACCTTAACATCCTTAATTTTCTCGAACTCTCCTTTGATAACCTTTGTCATTCTTACTGAAAAATAACCAGAAAATTATCAATAGAACCAGCGGGAGAAAGGTATTAAAAAAATTTGGGTTTTAAGTTCGAGAATAGAAAAGAACTTTATCAGATGATCGATACGCCGTATTCAATAGAAGTGAATACGCCGTATTCAATAGAAGTGAATACGCCATATTAATCAATTGAATCGAATACGCTGTATTGGACAGAAGGTTGGATACGCCGTATCCAATGGAACTGGATACGCCGTATTCAACTATTGACCAGAACAGTGTATTAAGAAAAAAAAATTAAATACACAAACAAGTAAACACACATAAATACAAGCAAATAATTAAAGACAAATATACAAAAATATACAGAATATAGAAGAATATACACTAATCTAATTTACACTACTCCTAAGGGTTAGATCTAATCTAATATTAAAAACCAAAATATCAAATAAAAATCAAGATTAATTTTCACTCCCCGGCAGCGGCGCCAAAAACTTAATGTGGTCGTTGTGTGGTATATATTTAAGATGTTTCATGTTTTAAATTTATATTTTGCCGACTTAACCAAAAACGACCCTTTAACGGGCAGTGTACACGGTCGATGGTAGATTCGTGGTATATAGGGTGTCGAACCCTTGAAGCGAGGTTAGATATCTCAATTTATTTATATTTTGGTTATTTAATCTATGTTAAATCTAATCTAAGTCAAACCTATGCTAAACCTATGTTAGCTCTAATCCTAATTCTAACAGGTAAAAGGAGGGTTTCAGCCTGAGAGACTGGCACAGGTTGGTCGGTGACTACAATTAATTCAAGACACTTTAACCCACGCAAGCTAATTAACAGAAGATAAAAGAGCGGTCGAGCCTTATATAAGAAAAATGTATTAACCATTATTAATCCAATTAGAACGTTGGTTTGTTTATTTAGTGCAATGATTTCTTCTCTCGAGGTGGAATATCATTCTTAAGACTTAGGCGGGAGTGCTTCCTAAAACTTTGACACATTAATTTTGTCACAATTAAAGCATCCGCATAAAGCATTCTTATTTGCTGATTATAATCTATCTTAGGGATTAAAGCAATGGTGATCTTGTTAAACCCTAGCTCATAGAGACTTTACCCACTTACTGCTTAATGGCAATTTATACACTAGTAGTCCACTTGTCCAACTATCCAATGGAATCGGTACGTTATTTGTTGAATTATATAAGGTTCACCTTTCCATAGTCAACACTTAATAAAAAACCATTGGCAATATCCAATTAACTAGTTAAGCCTGAAGCGTATCCTAGACACAGATTTAGAAGGACAATAATTGTGATCCTATGATTCTAGATGTATAAATCACTATATAGAGAGCTATCCCAGACTCTAGATTACTTGGTCCGTATCGCTAGATCCAGTTGAATGATAGGTAGCATACGAAAGCACGTAAACAAGTATAAATTGATAAACATAAACAAGCATACAACGATAAATCAAGAAATCGAGATAAACAATACCAAACATTCAAATCTTCATAATAATGGCTAATACCTGAAGGTATTAGCCTTCAAACGTCATAACAAATACAAGAGAAATTATTTAGCCAAGGTAAACTAATCGAGTTAACGAATTATAAAAAAAACTGACTATTTACTAAAGATATGAGTTAACACGTCTTCTCCTAAAATTGGAATTGAAAACGATGCTTGACACTCTTCTCTGCTCTTTATTCTCCCACAAATTTTGGGCCCGGGGAACCCCCCCCATGTAAACCCCCCCCCCCCCCCCCACCCCCCTAAAAATTGACTTTTGTAGTTTAGTATCGAAAATATGATTTATAGATCACATTAAAACTATTAATTCGTTTTAAGTTTTCCTATTTTATAAGGCTAGAATGGAAGTCGGTTTGATACGGCATATCCAAGGATTAGATACGGCGTATTGGGGATTTCTTAGAGTAGGGACCACGCTTGATATCTTCCAGAATATTATATTCATTCCATATTTCCAATACGGCATATTGGTCTTCTCTGGATACGGCGTATTGAGCTTTATTCCTTTGTGGTCTTTGGTAAGTGCAGGTACGAATACGTCGTATCTTCCTTGATGGATACGACGTATTGGTCTTCAGAATAGTAATCTTCAAAATATCTTCATTAAGCTCCATAATTACTGCTATTCTCAAATATAAACGATTAAGTAATAATTCTTTGCAATAACTATACAAAATGGGTTAATAACATGGGATAAATGATGCTATAAAATAGACGTTATTTGATGTCATCAAATATCCCCCCACTTGAATCCTACTTGTCCTCAAGTAGCCTTTAGAAGTTTATAAAAACGTATCCCTAAGAATATTTTCCGTTAAAGCATTTATTTGATCTATTACAAGTACACAACCAAACACCTCACAAAATATGAAGATGAAAACACTCAAATCACTCAACTAATTTATGTGGTAACATGTAACTAATTCACTCAATTGCTCGGTCGTGATGAGTATTCTATCATAAGCTTGGCAAGGATACACATCTCCACCACTAAAGCCAAGGGGTAACAAGTTTATAAAGGTAAATATAGTTTTTTGTATGGAAAGGCTTACGGTTGATCATTCTACAATCTTTCACCAGAAGTACTACTCCAACAAGGCAGCTGAAGCACACATACATGGCCGTAATGACGGAATAGACATGTGTGTTCGATCACATCCCCATTCGATAAACCAATGGTTAGGATAAGAATATATAGGGAAGGAACCTTCTTAAGTTTTTCAACCAAAAGTCGTAAAACCAACGAGGCAATCTGCTTCGGAAAGTCGCAGCATTTAGCCGGAGTCTCATGTGTGGGACAGTGGCCAGGATTGATGGACGTGTGATCGAGCAACCTGAAGACAGTTAGCTATAGGTAGCGGAGTGTTCGAATCAAATCACATCCATCATTCTCGCATTAAAACACACTAAGTCTGTTTGTGCAGGCGGCTAATCAATAGGTAAAGCAGGGAAGTAAATTATTGTTAAATAAAAATCTAGAAACAAATAGATATCTGTATGCCATTAGACGAAGAGAACAAGTTGCTAGACACTTTTCCTGACCGTTACCATGATTTAGACGACGACTATTTATAATAACGTCTGATCATTTGATCAAACCTAAGTGTGGACATCCCCGTAACGGTCACTTTCCCAGTCATCCCAACTTTACATACCCTAACAGGTAAGTGGTGATATCTTCCACTTTGTACAATAATCTACATCGTCGATTTGTATCAACAAATAATCGATCCTTCGTGTAATTCCTTTTGTTCTTTCTTTACGAAACGATTATCTTTAAACTTTCCTTCTTTTTTTTGTTGCAATTTTTCTCATTTTTTCGATTTTTTTCAGTCTAACTATATATAAAACTCAGAGTAGTTTCACCATCTTCACGATCATAATAATTCTGGATAATTCCTTCGATAGTTCTTCGTTCTTCGGATTCACCATTAATTGTGACGGTAGTAAAATCACATGAGTTTTGACTACTAATATACATTTCCATTTGCAAAATGCAATTCCAATCGTTCCAAATATTAGAAAGAACACAAGACCTCGGGAAATACAACTTTACACTTTAATCAAACTATAAGACTATAAATTAAAGACATACTCTACCAAGGTAAGTAAAGGTGTAAGGGTGTAACGAAACAAATAGTTGGTGTAATTCTTAAAGGATTAGCTCTTCGGGTTGTTCTAGTGGATCATCAATCTAAAGATGAGAGTGGAAAAGTGTTTAAACTAGAGGTTAACTAACCGGTGTAGTTAGTTAATAAGCAACATGGATAGGCGATTTGGGTGTAATCCTAAAATTTTACCAATGTAAACAAGTTACTCCAATTATATCCATAATACTCATTATTGTGTCGACAAAATATCGAATTGCAATAACCTAAAGTCAATGTTCTAAACACTACAACATACACCGTCACACTCATAGTTTGTGTGAATTTGGGTAAGCATTTGGAAATGGAAAGGCTGAATCCTCACTATATCTAACAAGGGTTATTGTGTGCGGGTTATGTAACATGCAATTTCACAAAAGTATGCTTAAAACAAATAAATTTGAGCATAATTTAAGCATTTTAGTGTGAAAAATAAGACAAGTAAACATTCTAATTCCACGCCCCACTTGAATTATACAATCGTCCTCGATTGTATATGATTAAACATTAAATTTACAAGAAGATATGTTAAAAAAGAATAAGAATGAGAAACTCCCTGATAGTTGCTCGTATATTCTTTAAGGTTGCGTTTTATGAGCAAGATTGTGTGCTGGAAAAGCGTCTGAATCCTAGCACGAACCGCACACACATAGAATTCCAGAAAATATGCATTCCACCAACTTCGTCGATATTTCTTTTCACGAGGTCCTGTGAAAACATAGGAAAAACGTCATCCTATCTTGGCCTCTACGTTAATTTAAACTAAACTAAACAACTAGTACCAGACATGCAGGATCCTTCGTCCATTATCCGAAAGATTATCTTGGTAAGTGCTTGGACACAACGCCTCTTCCTGTGATTGTAAGATCGTCGTATTCGTCTTCTTTTACAGCAATATACTTTTCATCATTATTGAACGAATATTTGATCAACATAGTCCTTATGTTGCATATCGCAACTCATGCACTTCACAAAATTCTCACTCTTAATACTCCATGATTTGTACTCATAAGCATCACAAAGTTTGCATTTATGTTCATCTGTCTCTTTGTGCGAAACGTTCAACTCATCATCATATTCTTTGATAAATCCTTCCATGAAAGCTTTATTTCTTAAAGCCTCGATCATTAAGTTTCACTTCTTTCCAAACCCTCGTACCACTCTAACCTGATAAAGAAAGTGGTTTCCAATAAAGTAAGTTTTCGGTAAGTTCCTCCATTACAGTATCCAATCAACCATCTAACTACATGTTGGCCATTTCCAAACACCGCAGTTTTATAGTTGAAAGATTGCAATAATATTTAGACTGGTGTGAGTCCTGGCCCAAACTCCATCGTTAGTATCAGTGGCTCTCATCTACTCCATAGGTACGTCCTTGTTCCCTTCATAGATCCAATCATCCTTGTAAATCGTACATAGGTCACTGAATCCCTCAATGTCCTTAAGTAAGTAAGTCTGGATCGATTGTAAAAGATAGATAAATTTCCTTTTGAATGCCTTGCATATAGGTGTTTCAAAATTAAATAAATTAGTGTCGATCCTAAAGACTTTAGCAACTTCATCCATATCATCAGAAATTCTTCATCATTGAGCTTAACTTCATCATCTCCTCTGATCCAATAAATCCATAAATGCTTTCATAGTATAATGATTCCAATTGTCTTGTAAGTTGAAAAACTTCGATCCCAACCATTCAGTAAATGCAACATCAGACGGATCATATCCCATATCATCATCAGCTTTATGCTCCGAATCATCATCTATTTTAGAGTTTCATGGGATGTTAGCAACTTCAACATCAGATTGAATAAAATCATGTATCCATTAAGTCGCTTAATCGATTGACTCATATGTTTAAAAACTTCAGAGATGTATCGCAAGGAGTAAACATCTCGACCTTAACATCCTTAATTTTCACAGACTCCCTTTGGCTAACCTTTGTCATTTCTTACTAAAAAAATACCAAAAAATTATCAGTAGAAAATAACCAGCGGGAGAAAGGTTTAAAAAATTTGTGGTTTTTAAGTTCAAGAATGGAAAAGAACATTATCAGAAATGATCGAACTGTGAGAACTACGGCGTAATTCAAAAGCAAGGAGTGTCCGAAGTACGCAAAGGTTAGATCTAATCAATGTGAAAACCAAATCTAATTAACACTACTCCTAGGTTAAGATCAATCTAATTAAACACTAAAAATAACAACTAAACTAATTAACACTAAATCTAATTAACACTAATCTAATTAATACCACTCCTAAGGGTTAGATTTCCCCCCCCTAATCTAGATGTTAAAAAACAAATATCAAAACGAAGAAATCAGATTAATTTTCACTTCCCGGCACGCAGGCGCCAAAAACTTGAAGTGTCCCGTTGTTGGTGTATATTTACGATGTTTCAAGTTTAAATTTATATTTTGCCGACTAACCACAAACTGACCCTTAACCGGCAGTGTACTCGATCGGTGGTAGATTCGTGGTAAGTAGGGTGACGAACACTTGAAACGAGGTTAAATATCTTAATTTATTTATATTTTGGTTATCTAATATATGTTAAATCTAATCTAAGTCAAACCTATGCTAAACCTATGTTAGTTCTAATCCTAATTCTAACAGGTAAAAGGGGGGGTTTCAGCCTGAGAGACTGGCACAGGTTGGTCGGTGACTACAATCAATTCAAGACACTTTAACCCACACAAGCTAATTAACAGAAGATAAAAGAGCGGTCAAGCCTTATATAATAAAACTGTATTAACCATTATTAATCCGATTAGAACGTTGGTTTGTTTATTTAGTGCAATGATTTCTTCTCTCGAGGTGACATATCATTCTTAAGACTTAGGCGAGACTTCTTCCTAAGACCTAGACATATTAATTCTGTCACAATTAAAGCATCCGCATAAAGCATCCTTATTTGCTGATTATAATCTATACTATTAAAGCATCCGCATAAAGCATCCTTATTTGCTGATTATAATCCATCTTAGGGATTAAAGCAATGGTGATCTTGTTAAACCCTAGCTCATAAAGATTTTACCCGCTTACTGTTTAATGGAAATTTATACACTAGTAGTCTACTTGTCCAACTATCCACTGGAATCAATATGCTATTTGTTGAATTATCTAGGTTCACCTTCTAGTCAACACGTTCAATAAACCATTGGCAATATCCAATTAACTAGTTAAGCCCAAAGCGTATCCTAGACACAGATTTAGAAGGACAATACTTATGATCCTATGATTCTAGATGTATAAATCACTATATGGAGAGCTATCCCAGACTCTAGATTACTTGGTCCGTATCACTAGATCCAGTTGAATGATAGGTCGCATACGAAAGCACGTAAACAAGTATAAATTGATAAACATAAACAAGCATACAACGATAAATTAAGAAATCGAGATAAACAATACCAAACATTCAAATCTTCATAATAATGGCTAATACCCAAAGGTATTAGCCTTTAAACGTCATAATAAATACAAGATCAATTATTTAGCCAAGGTGAACTAACCGAGTTAACGAATAATACCAAAAACTAAACGATTACTAAAGTATATGGAATTACACGTTGTCTCCAATGGAATTGATAACGTTGCTTGACCTCTTCTGCTCTTTTTCTCTTCTGGAAATCGACTTTTGTGGTTTAGGTATCGAGAATATGATTTAGCACCCTTAAAACTCATTTTTGAGTTTTGTATTTATAGGGTCTGGAAGTCGGTTCAATACAGCGTATCCAATGGTTGAATACGATTTATTGGAGTTTCTTGGAGTAGGGACCATGTTTGATATCTTCCAGAATATTCACATACTATATATTCAATATGGCATATTGACATCTTCTGGATACGGCATATTGAGCTTCGTTCCTTTGTGGTCTTTGGTGAGTGCAGACACGGATACGCCGTATCTTCCTTGATGGATACGGCGTATTGGTCTTCAAAAGGAAAACGCATACAAAACCTACAAAATCACCACATGGCTCATGATACCAATTGTAGAATACTAGATATCTAATCACACACACAATCAATGAAATAAATCTTAGAGAGAGAAAGAGACTTGGTTGGACACTTCTAGTGAGAGAAATTAAAAGAGAAACTATGTGATAAATTAAATGACCAACACCTTCTTCAAGGCATAGAGAGGGTATTTATACAATGAAATGGCCGGCCAACCTTGGGCTTCCATGGGCTTTCCACGGAATTTGGCCTGGATAGCTTACTAAGGATTCAAATATTAACTACGAGCTACATTATACTATATTGGTAGTGACCGATACTTTTTCGTATTTCTAACAGTCTTTTAAGAGAATTTGCAAAAGGAGATGGTTTTCCCAAAATTGATGGTTTTTGAAATTTAAAGGCATTTGGTTGTTGAACTACTGATGGCTTTTCAAACTTAGTATCCACAGATGTTCCTTTCACTTTATTTAGTAATGCACGCATTTCAGCGTTCACAATTGTCTTGTCTTGTAACTGAGCTTTCAAATCGTGGATTTTAAGTGTTTTTCGGTTGAGCTCAGCAATCAGGGAATCATTTTTTTCTTTCAAAACTTTTTCATTGTTCCCTGATGTGAAAGATTTCTTAACCCAAGAGTTTTTACAAACAGTCTTTTCTTTTGCATTTTGCAAAGCAAGTTCAAGATTAATACAATGTTTCTTTAGTTGTGCGAAACTTTTGTCATGTTTTAGTTTATGATTCTTGGAAAGCTCATTCTCAAGACATTTACATTCTGTAATTTTCTCAAGATATTTTTGCATGCCATATCACAATATTCATCAATATCATCCAAAAAAGAAGAATAGCACACAAAAAAACTTTTTCAAAAAATTCATGCAAGAGTAGGTCATTAACTTTTTAGAAAATCTGTTTTTTCATGTTCAAGTTGAGATTTGAGATCATCGATTTCCATTTCCTGGTCATCAACTTCTTTTTCAACAGATTTGACATATTTCAAGTCTTTGAGCATTTATTCTTTTAAAGCATTTTCAAAAATCCTAACATTTTTAAATCTTTGTAAGTATGTGGAATTAAAATATCGTGAACTAGCAACTTTATGTCATGAGTAATTGGATTATGCCAATCTATTTTACGTTGTTTCCAATCCGTTTCAACAATGGATCTAATGTATTCCACATTGACTTGAACATCTTGAAAAGCATACTACTTTTTCTTATTGATTAATTTTTTGGGCAAATATTCTACATTTTCTACTAAATTTGTTGGTTTCTTCTAAAAAGGTTTTTTGAAAATGTTCTTTTACACTTCATTTGAAAAATACAATTGCTCACGAGACTTTCGTTGTCATGGAATGAAAAGATCATAAAGTTTATTTAGTTTTGTATAATCGTATAGTTTTACTAAATCACCTAATTTGATCTACTCTTTTCTGCAAGTCGAATTGTTTCTTCACTATCGGGAGCAAATATATTCGCAAGATCATTCTTGTCATATTGAACATTATATAAGCACGGTTTCTCCCATTGAGCTTTCTTGAGGTACTCAGGATTTGCAAAACTTATCGAGCATCTCCCATTATAATACAAACTCGGTTTTGGAGTTAGCATAAAAACGGTTTATACCGATTGACTTGTTTTAGAAACAATGTTACTTAAAATCTTGACTTGATTTTCCAAAGCAATTTGTTTATCTATGTCTTTATCTTCCCGTTCTTTAAGCACTGGTTACTTTGTTGTCAATTTGGAACATGAAATCTTCCCAAATTAATTCCACCATGTCAACATTCTTTTTGTGGTACATCCCCTACAAGATTTGTGCTCTTGATAGTCCGATCTTGTCAAGACTTAAGGTTTTCCCAGAAAGACATCTATTGATGATGGTCGTAAAGGTTCTATATGGTTGGTACATGTGATTAGTAACCAGCTCAGTAATAGATTCCAGATCTCCTTTGTATCCAATTTCTTTGATGAATAAGACAATTTCTTCATGAGAAGGTGGTTTAACAAACTCTTATTTAGAAAGTCTAGGATAAATCTAGAGAACTTCACGAAAACCTTCTACACCAGTTCTACACTTCTTTTTATTAAGCTTGAACTGGTAAAATGAAGTGTCTTTAATCTTTGAGATGGTGAACCAGAACTGTTGCATGTACATCTCAGGGACATCAGCAGTAATTAAGAAGGCATTATAGCAAGGAGAGAGTGCGAGAGTATCCAGAACGACTTGATAAGTGGATTCTTTCTGAGTCTTTGTGGGATCAATTCTCATGTTGCACTTTCAAATGTTGACTCGATCCTCAGGTGCAACCAAGGCGTTATCAAGAGAAATTTGTTGAGCAACAACTGGATTCATGATTCTGCTAAGAATTAACCAATGCAGTTTATATACATGCAAATATATATTACTGATTGAGAATTTGGTTCATATGATGTGATAGTTGTAGGATGCAAGTTATGATTATTAATCAGGAGACTGATGTGGTCGTTGTGTGGTATATATATTTAAGATGTTTCAAGTTTTAAATTTATATTTTGCCGACTAACCAAAAACGACACTTTAATGGGCAGTGTACTCGGTCGGTGGTAGATTCGTGGTATGTAGGGTGTCGAACACTTGAAGCGAGGTTAAATCTCTCAATTTATTTATATTTTGGTTATCTAATCTATGTTAAATCTAATCTAAGTCAAACCTATGCTAAACCTATGTTAGTTCTAATCCTAATTCTAACAGGTAAAAGGGGGTTTCAGCCTGAGAGACTGGCACAGGTTGGTCGGTGACTAGAATCAATTCAAGACACTTTAACCCACGCAAGCTAATTAACAGAAGATAAAAGAGTGGTCAAGCCTTATATAGGAAAACTATATTAACCATTATTAATCCGATTAGAACGTTGGTTTGTTTATTTAGTGCAATGATTTCTTCTCTCGAGGTGGCATATCATTCTTAAGACTTAGGCGGGACTGCTTCCTAAGACCTAGACACATTAATTCTGTCACAATTAAAGCATCTGCATAAAGCATCCTTATTTGCTTATTATAATCTATCTTAGGGATTAAAGCAATGGTGATCTTGTTAAACCCTAGCTCATAGAGACTTTACCCACTTACTGCTTAATGGCAATTTATACACTAGTAGTCCACTTGTCCAACTATCCAATGGAATCAATACATTATTTGTTGAATTATCTAGGTTTACCTTCTAGTCAACACGTTCAATAAACCATTGGCAATATCCAATTAACTAGTTAAGCCCGAAGCGTATCCTAGACACAGATTTAAAAGGACAATACTTGTGATCCTATTATTCTAGATGTATAAATCACTATATGGAGAGCTATCCCGGACTCTAGATTACTTGGTCCGTATCACTAGATCCAGTTGAATGATAGGTCGCATACGAAAGCACGTAAACAAGTATAAATTGATAAACATAAACAAGCATATAATGATAAATCAAGAAATCGAGATAAACAATACCAAACATTCAAATCTTCATAATAATGGCTAATACCCGAAGGTATTAGCCTTCAAACATCAGAATAAATATAAGAGCAATTATTTAGCCAAGGTAAACTAACCGAGTTAACGAATGATACCAAAAACTGAACGATTACTAAAGTATATGGAATTACACGTTGTCTCCTATGGAATTGATAACGTTGCTTAACCTCTTCTGCTCTTTTTCTCCTTTGAAAATCGACTTTTGTGGTTTAGGTATCGAGAATACGATTTACCACCCTTAAAACTCATTTTTGAGTTTTGTATTTATAGGGTCTGGAAGTCGGTTCGATACGGCGTATCCAATGGGTTGGATATGACGTATTGGAGTTTCTTGGAGTAGGGACCACGTTTGATATCTTCCAGAATATTCACATACTATATATTCAATACGGTGTATTGACATCTTCTGGATACGGCGTATTGAGCTTCATTCCTTTATGGTCTTTGGTGAGTGCAGGCACAGATACGCCATATCTTCCTTGATGGATACGTCGTATTGATCTTTAAAATAGTAATCTTCAAAATATCTTTATTTAAGCTCCAGAATGCGCGCCCTTTTGTTAATATTCACTAAATACTCCATAATTACTGCAATTCTAAAATATAAATGATTAAGTAACAATTATTTGCAATAATTATACAAAATAGGTTAATAACATGGGATAAATGATGCTATAAAATAGACATTATTTGATGTCATCAAATATCCCCCCACTTGAATCCTACTTGTCCTCATGTAGCCTTTAGAAGTTTATAAAAATGTATCCCTAAGGATATTTTCCGTTAAAGCATTTATTTGATCTATTACAAGTACACAACCAAACACCTCATGAAATAGGAAAATGAAAACACTCAAATCACTCAACTAATCTATGTGGTAACATGTAACTAATTCGCTTAATTGCTCGGTCGTGACGAGTATTCTATCATAAGCTTGGCAAGGATGCACATCTCCACCACTAAAGCCAAGGAGTAACAAGTTTATAAGGGTAAATATGGGTTTTTGTATGGAAAGGCTTACGGTTGATCATTCTGTAACACCCCTATTTTTACAATATAGCAGCAGAAGCTAATCTGGGGTATTACTTCATGGATACAACAATCATAATCATAGAAAACGACTCAAAAGAGACGTTGTTGGAAAAATTTAGTTATCATTCATTATAATCAGAGTTTTTACAAAATGCAGGTCCCAAAATCTAAAACATCATGTTTGAATGATAACAGTTCAGCCATCTTCGAGTCCATGCCACTCCGTACCGCAACTTGCTCAATTACCTGAGATAAAAATGCTAAAAAGGATCAACCCAAAGGTTGAGTGAAATTCATAGGTTTGAAATGTAATAATTGAATACAAGTAATATTATAATAATTGTATAAACACAATTATTATGAAAATGATATTGTTATGATATTGGGTCATGTTATTATATACCCGTTATTAGTAATAATCGCAATGAATCATAGTAACAATGTATTATCCCGTTATTGCCTTGTTTGGTCTGATTGGTCTTGTTCCTTGTCTAAGAATATTGCACTAACACATTATCATTAAAAGCCAATTTAATGACTTGAAGAGCTTATAATATCAACATATTAACATCCAAAGTCAATTTAACGACTCGAAGTCAAATTTAACGACTTGTAGGATAGATAACTTAGACATCAATTGTAATGATATGTCAAGATAGCATGTAACTTGTATTCGTAATTTATAGCCGGTATCCCCCTCACGGGTTTATGAAAAGATTGAAATGCGAGGCTATGTATTCACTAAGTCTTTGAAAAGTAATCATATTGTTATAAGATAAATGAGTATGTAAAATGTAACACCCTCAAATCTGAGTATGCAGCGGAATGTTGAATATCCGAAGGCGTTACATTATTGGGTCAATAGCACAAGATCAGAGAACGACTACTAAACGTGTCGTTTGAAAAAGATACATTGGATTAACAAAATACTTGTTTGTTACATAAGCTCATGGCTTCAAATGGTTTTTTAACTAATAGATAAGATTTCGGTTTATAACAATGTCCCCAAAGTGTAATAAGACCCCTAATATTAAGTGTTGACTCTCATTATTGATCCCAATGTATCATCGCACCTCGTGCCTTATTGACCTGAAAATACATGCTTAAACATCAACATTAAAGGTGGTGAATTCATAGGTTTATGTAAAGCAATGGAAGGACCGCAAGATTTTCAAGTGTATGATTAAGCAACAGATGCAAACATCATAAAAAGTAATTACGTTTACATATACGCTCATGACACCCGAGGCTTCGAACGTATTATGGTGTTTCAATTTCTAATTTGCCAACTGGTGTCCTCCCACCTTAACTGTGCCCCCCTGGGAAGATGTGCTAACCCTTGCAAACATCCTAAATTCGACATGGTATGCGTTAGTTTTCCCAGTGATAGCTAGTCCCGAACCGGGGTTAGTGTCAATTCCCATATTAGATCTATCCTAAACATTACGCGCCTGCACAATGTAATTCCCAATCGCATCTATGCAATTAAACAGTTCATGATCATGGACATAAAGGGGTTATAGGTTATCTTAGGCAAAAGTATTCATGGCATATAATGTACACTTGCCGTCCAGTTTGTAAAAACAAAAGCATGTTCTACCCCAAGGACAGGTAAATCATTTAAATAATTGTAAAGCATGGGGCTATGAACTCACCTTAGCCGGTAGTTCCCTTGAATGATAACAAGTATCCAAGTAGGTAGTAGATCACACCGTTAAGTACCTAAAGTATGTACGGTCAAGTCTTAGCTTTACCACATTTAAACTATCGATCATTGTATATAAACTAAATTCCATTTTAAGGTTATATATACCGTTATCACTTGTCGCGATGATGCAACAGATCACTGTTTTTATAATTTTGTTGGTTCTCGAGAAAGTGAATCATATATTAAATTATACCTTATGTATCTAACTCGTTATTAAAAACCGTTCGATGTACGAATATCTTTATGGTATATCGACCAGACGTTGTTAAGTGTTTTAATCTATTTCACTTTGGTTCTAAATACTCTTAATGTTTCAATTTATTTCAACTTTTAGTCCTAGGTTTACAATATATACACATTTATATCTTTACAAAAAAACCTTCTAGTTTTTTGGGAATGACATAATTAGTCCCTTAAGTTTCTAAAAAGGATAGTTTAGGTTTTTATAGTTTACACTTAAATCCTTAAGTTTCAGAATATTACAAGAATAGTCCTTGGGGTTATTGAAATTCGAAAGTGACAAAACTAACCCCTTAGGTTTCGGCAATTACGGTTTTAAGCTTCTGATTTGGGCCGGTTGAGGCCTGTTGAGGCCCGATAAGGGTTCAAAGGCGTTTCGTTGGGTCCATTGAGGTCCATTAAGGTTCTTAGTTTCATTTTAAGCTCAATAAGCCGTGTATAAGCACACGAATAAGCTGTTCTAGTTTTGGTTATTCGTAAGCTTATGATACTTGTGGGGCTCCACGAAAGATGGGTTGCGTAGCCACTAAGGGTCCGATATGTGTTTACTAGTGTGGTCATTTGGTTCCGTTATAAATCATTAGCATTCAATAAAATAGAGTGGCCTAGCCTTTTCTAACGTGTTTCGCGACATGCAAACGTTCATCAACGTTGAATATACCTTTCTCACCACCCCGTTCGATTTTTAACAATAGTTTACGTGTAAATATTTATGTATTGGCACACTCATAAGGTTTGCATTGTGACTTGATTGTGTGCTTGTGACCATGCATGGGTCGAACCATGCATGTTTCACGTAACCTTTGAGTTTTAAACTCGAACTATACGCGAAAACTAGAAATCAATTAACGGTATATGAATATGAAGGACCACGTAGGGGACATAGAATGACTTACAATGGTCCTAGGGTCTTATTCGTGAACCTTGAAGCAAACCCGAATCGTATAAACCCCAATGGTGTAAGTATGATCGTATTCTCCTTCCTAGCTTAACCCCACGCCTTAGTATCCTTATCTAGTGAAATGAGGTGTCGTGTTTTAGTGATGCTCGGCTTGGTTTAGTGCGTACCGACACAAGAGGGAAAATAAGGTGCTGGTTGTAACCCGAACAAGAGAGTGGGAGAGGGTTGAGGTGTGTAAGTGTTAACAAGAGTGTTAAATGGTGAGTGTACATGATTATTTATAGGGAATGAGCTTAGTTAGCCTTTCTAGTCCATAAACATAAACCGAATCGTGACCTAGAGGTGGTTTTGAAGGGTTTTAGTTAATCTCACATGGTTTTTGCTAAACCACTTGAGTACAAGTATTAATTAGCTAGGAGATGTACAAGATTATGTTTAGCTAGGAAATCTTATGGGTTTGTGACCTTGTCCTTGGTTGTCCGCGGCATCAAGAGAGGAAAACAAAGAGATGGTTATTATCCAAGATGTAAGAGATCCCTAGGGGACCATTAGGACATGTATTTAATAACTCATGGATGTACATGTACTTGTTAAGGATCATTAGGGAGATTTGCTAGAAATTAATTCACCAAGGACGATTTTTAGGCAAGTTTACTTGCCCATACTCGGCATTAAAGGGATATAAACACAAGACTTGATTAAGTTTTGTGTTTAGGCTTTTAAAGTGGGTATTGGTTTGAGTCTAGGTAAGTCTAGGTATTTCCGGGGTGCGTCCAAATGTATTTTATCGCGAAACGTAACCCTTTTACGTGACTAATAAAAATAAAATACGCAAAGTACATAATTATTCTCAAAATAATTATTCCTTACTTGTTTGATGCAAACCTTAATTTATTTGGTGACCGTTTACATTCATTGATTATTTCTAGTCTACGCGGTTTAGCTTAAAAGTAAACATTAAAAGTAAACGCGTATCGGACTAAAATAAATAGTGATCATTAATATAGTCGTACAATGACACGAAAATGAGAAATGTTACAGTCTCCACCCGTTAAAAGAGCTTTGTCCTCAAAGCTTAAGACCTTGTAGTAGATGACGAAGCCCGGTTTGTGAAGAGTTGTGGGTATTTTTGTTTGAACGAATCTTCACGTTCCCAGGTGAACTCAGGGCCCCGCCTAGAGTTCCAGCGAACCTTAACCAGTGGTATCCGGCTCCGCTTCAATCGTTTGATCTCCCGTTCCATGATTTCAACGGGCTCTTCCACAAACTGGAGCTTATCGTCAACATGAATTCCTTCTAACGGCATGACTAATGGTTCATCGGCATAACATTTCTTCAGATTAGACACATGGAAAGTATGGTGAACTCTGCTCAACTCTTGAGGAAGTTCCAGCCTGTAGGCAACCTTTCCAACTTTTGCTAACACTTTGAAAGGTCCGACGTACCTCGGGTTCAGCTTGCCCCGCTTACCGAACCGTACGACTCCTTTCCAGGGTGAGACCTTGAGCATAACTCTGTCTCCAACTTCGAACTCCATCGGCTTTCGCTTCCGATCGGCGTAGCTCTTTTGTCGATCCTGTGCCGCTTGCATCCTTTGCTTGATCAGGACGATCTTTTCCGTTGTTTCTTGGATTAATTCTGGACCAGTCAGTTGGGCTTCCCCAACCTCGGCCCAGCATACTGGTGATCGGCATTTTCGACCATACAGTGCCTCATAAGGGGCGGCCTTTATGCTAGCGTGATAACTGTTGTTATATGAAAACTCGGCCAATGGCAAATGCTTAACCCAGCCTTTGCCAAAATCAATCACGCAAGCACGTAGCATGTCCTCGAGAGTTTGAATGGTCCTCTCGCTCTGGCCGTCAGTTTCTGGATGATACGCAGTGCTCATGCTAATATCCGTACCCAAAGCTTTTTGAAATGATCTCCAGAAATTTGAAGTGAATCTTCCATCACGATCACAGATAATTGAGGCAGGTATCCCGTGTCTTGCCACTATCCTGTTCAAGTACAACCTCGTTGATAGTAATATATGACATTATTTGATGATATCAAACGTTTACTAAAATGTCTTTCCTAAAATAATGTTTAATATCACTTCGTAAATACATTTCATTTTCAAAAAGTCCGTCAAAACTCTTATAACGACTAAATATCGCTTATTGGGCTTTAAGGCCCAATAAGGGTCCATTAAGATATTTATGAGTCCAAAATACGATCCAAGTCCAAAACCAAGGTCCATTTGTATACATAAGCTCATACTAATAAATAGAAAATAATCCGGACCACAATAAGCCCTCCTATTAAGCCACGGCTTAAATAGGCTTATTGGGCTGTGAGTCCATAAGCTTCACAATACATATATTAAGCTTGAAAATAAGCTAGTGAGCTACGTATCGCATTTGGTTACTACCATAAGCTATAATATTAGTCCACGAACATACGCTATATCACAAAAATAATAAAAATCACTTCCTTTGTGATTCTAAAAGGTAACGTGAGCATATAAGCTCAAAATAAGCCATGAAAAGCCTACAAAATAAGCTATACAAGTTATTATTCAAAATAAGCTATTTAGCAACATATGTTATTCAACCATCACGACCACAACATCAATACTACAAAAACCCCTTTGTTTCTTTTCTTATTTGACGCAACCAAACACCCCTTTTATATCCGTTTCGTTTCCAAAAATCGATTTTCACAACGATCAACTTGTACAACTAACATCTATGCATCAATATAAACCAAAAAGGACAAACGAAATTTAAATTTAGGAACTTACAAGAAAATCTTTAAAAATGTAGATTTCGATACGAACCGAACAACCTAAACGTTGTTTAAATGAATACCCAAATACTCGTATCAACCCGTTCTTGATTAAAGTTGGAAAATTTATGGTGGTTTGTGGTGGTTTAGGGGCGGACGAACACACACACACATACACACTCTAGTGTTATATATATATATATATATATATATATATATATATATATATATATATATCATATATTTATATATATTATATATAATATATTTGGAAATGGAAAAGGATTATGAGAAAAAGTGTTAAGGTTATGAGAATATAATGGTACCAAGAAACATATTAGCTAGAAAGTAGGCATCTTGCCCCCTTTTGTCTTACACGCCCCATATTGGCATCCAAGGAGGGTTCGAGTCTTTCTTTTCGTGTCGGGATCACCTTAAAAACTCGTAAATTAACGTAAAATATCTCCAAAAGTTACTTAGAATTTTTTTATTCACTTTAAAAAATACTTTTTAAAACTCTAGAGTATTTTTACTTGACATATTTTCACTTTAAACCCTTAAAAACTCATTTGGACATTAACGGACGCGTCATGACTCGTTTTTCGGCATTTCTCAAAATTCACGGGTCAAACCACCTGGAATACAAATAACATAATAATACCTTCCAAAAAGGGATTATTTATCACAATAAATCATAAATCACCACAATTCTCATAAAATCACCACCGTCAACACGGAACAAAATCTGAATAAACTGACAAACGTCAAATAGTCAAAGGACTATAAATTAAATATTTAGAACACAAAAAGGGCAAAGGTTACACAATTCCATAGTATTATAGTGTGTTTGTGTGTGTCGGCTTGGAAGGAAAAAGAGAGAAAAAACCATAACATGATGATCTATTGATAAAAAGGATTAGTGTTCCAATTCAAGGTTAAGCCTAGTGATGATTCTATATAAGTAAGTAATTCTTTTTCTTGAGTTATTGGATGATTTATGAGTTAGGGTTCATGTACCCAATTTGAGGGTTTTGAGTAATTGTAATTCTAAAACAAGTTTTGAGGTATTAATAATCATAGGGTAAATTGTATTAAGAGAAATTAGTAAAATTAGGCATTTTCACCATATGATCAATATATAATCATATGATGATTAGAGGTTAATTTTAGGTTTGGTAAACCTTGTTCTTTTTATTTACTAATCCGTCGTATTCTTTATATGATATTGTTTTATGATGATTGTGGTTTAGGAAAGCATACATTGGACGAATGATGAGAATTATCGATAAACTTAGCTTGGATTCAAGGTAAGTAACTTTGGTTATGATATGTCTAATATTGATTTTATCATATATTGTGATTATGAATGAAGGTATTTAAGATTTGAAAGTCTTGGCCTAGAAAGTGTGGTTTGACAGAGACTTAATTAGTTAGAGAAAAGAGTGTTAGTCCTTGGTTATGGATTAACCAAGGTATGTGTTTAGATTTCTATATGATTGATGTTTTTTATAGCTTGTTATAGTAATATGTGGTTAAAGTTTGATGCATGCTAGGGAGATATGGATGCATACTTGAATGTTAATAGATATGGGATCAATGGTGTTAGTTCATGTTGCATTTATGTGTAATCGATATATTATACATGTTCTAAACTGGTTACTTATTAAGCGTAAGATTACCCTTTTAGTTGTTGACATTTTTGTAGGATCATATGATGCAAGTAAGGCTTTGGTTAAGGCCTTGGATGGAAAGTAAGCGGATCAAAAGTATTAGACTATGCGTATGAAGTAGTTGTAGAATACCAAGCTCGAAGTAAAGTTGAACCCCAAGTGTCATAAATGGTTTGTTAATATTGTTTTCAAGTGTCAAGTACATTGTAAATTTCAAAGTTAAAGTATGCCAAGTCATTGTTATAGTATGTATTAAAGTTATAGTTGAAAGCGGGTCAAAATAGGTGTTTGGCAAACCCTACGAAGTATGCACTTATGGGTCATTTAGATCATACATGTTTATTAAATTGATGTAATATGTTATATTAATGATTTCTGGAAGTTTTGGTAATATGTCGAATCGTGTAAGTCGTTTTCTGAAAATTAGATCATAAATTTGACCCCTCCCTCTAAGTGCTTTACCATAGCATCAAAGATATACTTGGACAAATTAAATTTTTGGTTTGTGGCCAAGCATATGATTGCAGAGGCCATAGTGCTACTAAATTCGTTCCATGCAGTGAACTTGGCACTAAGGCATTGTGTAATAGTATGAATTAAGAACTTCCATTATGGAGAAAAGAAAGCTTTCTAAAATGTAAGCCTTTAAGAAGGATTTTTATACCCCATCCTTGCTAGTTCTTCAAAGATAGTAGCAGTCGGCAAACAATCAATACCACCAGCATCTGCTGTGAGTCCTAATGAATAGATCTTCTTAGCTTGTTAAGACTTAGTTAACTTGAATAGATATAAACTAACTTTATGAGAAACAATGATTATAAATACTACAAGTTATGCGGAATCTAGCTTGTAATACTAAGAAGAACAATGTAAACAAAACTTTGACTATATATTGATTACAAATATTCTGCCTAGGTTACAGAATAGCAAACTATGAATTGATATCTCTAACTATGCCGTAAGGTTCCTTTTATACACTAAGGAAAACCCTAATGGGCTTACAAAACATGTCAAGTGATCATGCATATCTATTCCTAATATAACTCATGCATATCACTTAAGTAGTACTAACTATATAACTAACAGTACTAACTATTATAGTAACAGTACTAACTATACTGGCAGTACTAACAATGTATTGGCAGTACTAACTAACTATAACTAGCAGTACTAAGTGTAGAAGCTCTGAATCCCAACAATCCTCCCCTAAACTTGTGATTTACTACTTTGACCAAGTGAAGAGTTTTCTATATATCTTTGTATAAATGGCAAGAATTTCGGCATTTATAAGATATATATGATATATTTGAGTAACTTTTATGTATTGGGTATAAAAATGGGTATTTGTTGAAGCGTAGAAAAGTTTTGGTGGTTCCGGGGGTGCCTAAACGCAATTTCTCGCGAAACGTATACACTTTACGTAGCCGATAAAAATAAAATGAACCAAAGTAATAATTATCTCAAAAATAATTACTTAACCTTGATTCTCTGGTTTCTGGGCTTCGATCTGAGCTTCTAATATTCGTTTGGGAAGATCCAAACCAATTGTCATAACTAAGGCTCGAACCCGCAATGGCTCAATCCGTTCTTTACGGCTCAGCGCATCGGCCACTACGTTTGCTTTCCCTGGATGATAACGAATATCACAGTCGTAGTCACTCAGTAATTCTAGCCAACGGCGTTGCCTCATGTTAAGCTCCTTCTGATCGAGAATGTGTTGTAGGCTTTTATGGTCGGTGAATACGGTGCATCTGGTTCCGTATAGATAGTGTCTCCATATCTTTAGGGCAAACACTACCGATCCAAGTTCTAAATCGTGAGTGGTGTAGTTCTTCTCGTGAACTTTTAACTGTCGAGAGGCATAGGCAATCACCTTCTCTCTCTGCATTAACACCGCACCTAAGCCTTTGTGTGACGCATCACAGTATACCACAAAGTCTTCGCTCCCTTCAGGTAAAGCCAGAATTGGGGCACTGCACAACTTCTGCTTTATCAATTGGAAAGCGTTCTCTTCCTTTTCTCCCCAATCAAACTTGATTCCTTTCTGAGTAAGTTTCGTCATTGACTTAGCAATCTTCGAAAATCCTTCTATGAACCTTCGATAGTAACCCGCAAGACCTAGAAATTGGCGGATCTCCGTAGGTGTCTTTGGAGATGCCCAATCCTTGATAGACTCTATCTTGGCCGGGTCCACATGTATGCCTCTACTATCAATGACATGTCCGAGAAATTGTACCTTCGGAATCCAAAACTCACATTTTGAAAACTTTGCGTACAACTTCTCCTTTTTAAGCAATTCCAAAATTGCCTTAAGGTGTTCTTCATGCTCCCTTTCGTCCTTTGAATAAATAAGTATGTCATCGATGAAGACAATTACGAACTTATCCAAGTAAGGTTTGCACACTCGGTTCATGAGGTCCATGAATACCGCAGGTGCGTTCGTCAGTCCAAACGGCATAACCTGAAACTCGTAATGACCGTACCGAGTTCGAAATGCCGTCTTTGGAACGTCTTGTTCTCGTACTCTAAGTTGGTGATACCCGGATCTCAGATCTATCTTCGAATAAATGCTGGATCCTTGAAGTTGATCGAACAAATCGTCGATCCTCGGGAGTGGATAACGATTCTTTACTGTCAGTTTGTTTAACTCGCGGTAGTCGATGCACATCCTGAACGAACCGTCCTTCTTTTTGACAAATAAGACCGGGGCCACCCCAAGTGAGGAACTAGGCATATGAAACCTTTGTCAGAAAAGCTCATTATAGTTGTTCTTACCATAATTCCTTCATTTCGGATGGGGCCAATCGATATGGTGCTCGAGCTACGGGAGCGGCTCCTGGAATTAAGTCGATTTGAAATTCCACCGGTCGAGCTGGAGGAAGACCTGGCAAGTCCTCGGGAAACACCTCTGGAAAATCCCGGACAATTGGTACGTCCTCTATCTGTTTCCTTTCCGACTTGTCCTCCTCTTTCTTGGTGGATATCTGTGCTAAAAAGACCTGGCATCCCTTGGCCATGTACTCTTGAGCCTTTGAACATGAGATAACTGATAACCGGGATTCTCTCCCGTTGCTACCTTCGTTTCCGCAAAAAGTCAAAGTTTCATTCCCGTAGGGAACTTGAACAAGTTTCTCATCGCACACTATCACGGCGTGATATCTTCTCAACCAGTCCATACCGATAATGACATCGAAACTACCCAATTCTACTGGCATTAGATCTATGTTGAACGGATGGTCTAAGAAATTTAAGGTGCAACCTCGTATAATGGTGTCTATCTTGACTAATTTCCCATCGGCTAATTCGACATCATAACAGTTTTCTAATGAAGTTGGGGCGATGTTTATCAAGGAACTAAATGCAGTGGATATAAAACTTCTATCGGCACCAGTGTCGAATAAGATAGATGCATAGTGGTTATTTAAGAGGAACGTACCCGTGACGACATTCGTATCAGGGTTTCCTGGTGTATTTCCCCTCTTCTCTGCATTCCCAACTGCATAAACCCATCCTTGTGCATTCCCATTTCCTCCATTTTTATTCTTCAGTTTTGGACAATCTCTTTTGAAGTGTCCTGGTGCTCCACACTCAAAACAACCATTCCCTTTGGGAGTTGCCCCATTGCCCTTCTGAGTGTTAGCAACATTTGTGTTACCAGTACTCCTGCAATCGCGAGCAAAGTGCCCTATCTTGTTGCACTTGTGGCATCTTTGAGTGCACGGGCCATTATGGTGAAGATGGCACTTGTTGCACTTGGGCAAAGATCCCCCATATGGCTTCCTTTCGCCTGTCCCCATGTTGTAGGCTCTGGCGACATTCTGCCTTTTGAAGGGTTGCTGTTGGTGTCCATGGTTGTTTCAGAATGGATCATCAGCCTTCCTTTTGTTGTCAGATTGCCTTTCAGCATAGGTGAGGAGTTTTCGATCCATCAAGTCATTGGCCAACTCAATAGTCTCATCCAATGTCTTGGGTTTAGCAGCTTTGACGTTCCCATAAATGTTGTCAGGAAGTCCACTGAGGTACTTGTCAACTTTCTCAGTTTCATTGGCAACAAACTTGGTACATATCAAGGTTAACTCTTGGAAACGTTCAGTGTACGCTGGTACGTCGTTTCCCTTGACTTTTAGGTTCCACAGCTCGATTTCCAGTTTCTTGATTTCACCCTGCGGACAATACTTGTCCGTCATCTTTCTCTTGAGTACTTCCCAAGTCATGGCATATGCCTCTGGACCTAAGGTTCTTATCTGACCATTCCACCAAGTCAAAGCAGCACCTAACAGAGTGCAGGTGGCAAACTTTACTTGATTCTCAACGGCACAACCACTGATATTGAAAACTGACTCCATCTTTTCAATCCATCGAGTTAAACCGACCACGCCTTCAGCCCCTTTGAAATTCAAAGGTTGGCACTTCATGAAATCAGCGTAAAAACAAGGACTCCATTTTCACATGTATGTTCCTTCGGTTATCCCCGTGCGAACTGTGGCTTCCATCTCCATTGGTGGAGTTTCACAAGAGAGCTTGGTCGATCATTGCTTGGACGGATTCGGGGGTCATGTTGTTTGGGTTGGTGTCATTGACATGGGTATTTGGTCCTCCTCTGGTTGTAGGTGCCATGATTTGTCTAGATCACAAAAGACAAAACATGAGGTTATATGACAGAATATAATAATATATAGATGAGATAATCCACACAAGAGAAGTATATAGTACAAAGTAACACATCCATTTCATTCATAACTTTGAAAATTTTACATGAAAACAAGTATCCTGTCTGAATACACATAAATACCATACAAAAGAATCTAAGGCCTAGCTATCGGTGGAAAACCCCTAATACTATAACTATGCCAGTAAAATGACCTAGGCAAAGATACAATAACATAAATCACTAAATGTGACTGTCGGCGTCCCCAGAAGCCTCCTGGTGATCTGGAATCCTAGCCTCTGGTCCTGGCTGTCTAGCTCTCCTCTGCTGCTCTCGCAGTGCTAACAACTCAGCCTGCATGTCGCTCATCTCTCGCCTCATATCTCTGATGACTCGGAGAGTCTCTACCATCTGGTCCTGGCGCCTACGATCAGTCTCTCGAAGTGCTGCTAACTCAGCATGCTGCATCTGAAAGCGAGTCTCGTGTACCTGGTGCTGTGTCTGAATGAGAGTACTCTGCAGCTGTAGCTGTGTCTGGTGTGCCTGTAGATAGGTCTCATGTGCATACACATGATCACGATGGGTCTGAAGCTCCTGATGAGTCGCCTGGCTCAATCCTATCGAACGAGCCCAAGCCTCGCGGGAAGCATAGGCCTCCTCCTCCACCATCCATACAGTCTCCTGGAGAGTCATCCTATCCCCCATAAGTAAATCGACCCGCTGCGAGTCCATATCGACTCGCTGTGATATACGAGACCTACTATCCTGAGCATCCTCTAGTAGGGCATACAAGTCCTGTGTATCCCTCTCGTGGAGCTCAGCAAGCTCTACGACCCTAGTGTTGACCTCTCCCACGGTCATAGGTGCTATCTCTGGAACTGCCTCCGCCGGATCTACCCAAGTATCCCTAATCCCGTACCCAACATCTCTAATCCCCTGTCGCCTCTCTTCAGCATCTACTGTGCTGACAAACCCATAATCTATCCCTTGACCTCTGGTAGGTCTAGCAGTGGAACTCTCTCCGATCTCATATCTGGAGCCTAGAGTGGATAAATGCAACCTCTTGCGGGGAGGCTGCTCAGACTCGGGAATATCATCCCTACGGTCAACAGGTGGTGGTATGTATAGAGATGGTGGTAGTGGTGGTAGTGCGGTAGTAACTGCATCAATGAGAGCCTGGGTGGATGCTATCCTGAGTGTCTGGATTTGGGTTAGACACCCAGATGATGGTGGTAAAGGTGGTGAATGTGCAGGTGGAGCCGTGCATCTAGCAAGGCGCTCCCCTGCAGAGGGTGGTGATAGTGAGATAGGTGGTGATGGTGATGGGGTAGTCATGGTCAGAAGTCTCTCAACCTCTGCCTCTGGTGGAAGGGATATGGAAGTCTGGGGTCGGACGGTAATCCTAGCCCCAATAGTAATGTCAGTGGAGGGTGGTGGTATAACAGGCAGGTGGGAAAACAGGCTCATCAGCAGGTATGACGGTAGTAGAGTCAGCCGGAGCTAAGTGCTCCTCCTCCTCCTCGTCCTCCTCATCCTCCTCGTCCTCATCCTCATCCCTGGCGTCATCCCTAGATGAATCGCCGTCATCATCATCTCCATCATCTCCTCCGTCCATAGGGTAGTCAACCGGACCATCCTCTGTCTCATCATCCTCGTACTCCTCCGGATCCTCCTCGGGATCCGACTCAGTAACATATCCAGGTGACTCAGTAGTAGGTGAATCAATAGGTGGTAATGGCTGTTCCTCAGCTGGAAACTCATGGTCATCTTCCAACGGTATATACTCAGGGTATATAGGCTCTGGCACGTAGTCAGGGTCATGTGCCTGTATGAACATAGGCTCACGCTCATCCTCATCCTGAGGAACTGGTAGTATCTGTAGATTCTCTGGACCTAGTATGTAATCTGGTGACGGTGGGGCTACTGGCTGTAGCGGGAGTCCGTCGTATCCCAGTACGATGACCCGTGGTATGCCCTCCTCCGATACTTCCTCATCATCGACTCCCCATAAAGCTCTGCCGGGCTCAGAGTCGGTGTAGACGGAAGTGTAGGTAACATCAGACGTCGCAGAAGACATGGTTACTGCAAAAAGTAAAATAACTTATATAAGTATTTCTTATAAGAAAATCGATATGATATGTCTGTAAGGTTTTAATAATAAAGCCCTTATAGTAATATACGTAATATCATTTATATACACGTATATTAATCAGGTAAGCACTTAGTACCCTACTAATGCTTTAGCAATGCATGTCATATAAATATATATGCGCTAGAAGTAAACAAGTAATGCATGTATGTCCCTCACAAATCCCATTTGTGAAAACAGTTTTGAAAATGGTTATAGTCCAGACAAAAACTTTTGACTGGTGCTATAACTTGGCTCTGGTACCAATCTGTTAACACCCTCATAATCTGAGTATGCAGCGGAATGTGAATATACGAAGCGTTACATTTTGGGTAATAGAACAAGATCAGAGAAGACCACTAGGGTGTCGTTTGAAAAGTTACATGATTAACAAAATTATTGTTTGTTACACAAGCTAATGGCTTCAATTGGTTTCAACAAAAATAGTAAAGATTTCGGTTTATAACAATTGTCCCTTAAGTGTATGAGATCCCAAAATCTTTAGTGTTGACTCTTTCATTTATTGACCACATGTAATCATTGCATCGTGCCTTTATTGACTGAAAAAACATGCTTAAAAACGTCAACATAAAGTTGGTGAATTCATAGGTAGGTAATCAATTGTAGGACGCAAGATTTCAGTGTATGGATGAGCAACTGATGCATACATCATAAAAGTCGTTAGTTTCCCTAAGCTCATGACACCGAAGATAGTACATGTATGAATGCAAATATAATTTTTTTTTGGGGCCCCCCAAACAAGGTCCGTGAATGATGATGCTATCCCTGCAACATCCCTAAGTTAGACATGGTATGCGTTAGAGTTCCAGATGATAGATCTAATCATCCGAACGGGGATCGTCATCCCTAATAGATTCTATCCATAACATTGCGCCCCGCACATGATAATTCCCAATCACTCTATGCAATTAACAGTCATGATCTGTACACATAGAGGGGTTGTGGGAACTTAGGCAAACACGTAAAACATGCATAAAATGTACACTTGCGTCCAGTTTGTAAATCAAAGAATGTTATCACCCAAGGAGGTAAATCATTTAACTAATTGTAAAGCATAGGGGCTAGGGAATCTCCTTAGTCCGGTAGTTACCTGATGATAACAAAGTTATCCAAGTATGCGTGAATCACACGTTATGTACCTAATTAAGTACGGTCAAAGTCTTAGTTTACACATATGTAACTAATGACTCTTGTATAAATAATCTCATTTTTATAGTTTATATATACCGTGATCACTTGTGCGGTGATGCACAAGATCATTGTTTATATAATTTCGATGGTTCTCGATAAACGTGAAATCATTATTAATAAATATACTTTATTTATTAATTTGTTATTAAACCGTTCGACGTCCGAATATCTAAATGCTCGACCGACGTATAAATGTTTTATTTATTTCACCTTGGCTCTAAGCTACCCTTAAGTTTCTAGTTGTTACATTTTTTTTTAGTCCCTAAGTTTACAAATATATATACATTTATATTTTAAACCTTTTAGTTTCGGAAATGACACAATTAGTCCCTCAAGTTTATAAAAAGATAGTTTATAGTTTCGCCTTCATCCTTAAGTTTCAGACTATTTCAAAAATGGTCCCTGGAGTTGTTGTAATTTGGAAATTAACAAACTAACCCTTTAAGTTTCGGTATTTACGGTTTTAGTCCCCCGACTCGTAAAAATCGCATTTTCTACTCAATTAAGTCCCAACGAGTGGCATTTCTCTTCGTTAAGTTCGTTTAAGTTTATAAAAGTGTTTCGATTGAAAAATAAGCTCATCGAGCTTATTTTGGCTTAACGGGCCTTATTGGGCCCGTTAAGGTCCGTTAGGCTTATTAAGGGTCCGTTATAGTTTTTATAAGTCTAAATGTTTACAATAAGTTCGCGTGGGTTGGTTTAGCTTTAAATAAGCTCGGGGAGCTTATTGTGGCTTCTTTCGAGCTTATTGGGCTTATGGGCCCGAAAGCTTTACTCGAATAGAACCTTAATGGTTTCCTTAGGTAATTTAGCTTATTTCCGATTTGTATTTAGCCGAAACAAGCTGTTCTCTCTTCAGCTTATCCCAAATAAGCCAATAAGCTAATAAGCTTCTTATGGGCTAGGTCTTGGGGCCCGTTATAGCCCGATAGGGTTTAAGAAGTATAGTATGGGTCATTAGGGTCGTTAAGCTTATTTAGTGTATATAAGCACTTGGGGGTCGGTTTGCGTGCTTATTTAGCTTATCCGATAAGCTAATAAGCAAACTGTTGGGCCTATTGGGCTCAGGTTTTTAAGTCTAACTAGCTTGGCACGAGATGCCTTTTAGGGTCTTTAGCTTTTACTAGATTCATGTTTAACTTGAATTAAGCCCAATAATCTATGTCTTTTACCAGCTTATTCGATAAGATGACGAGCATTACTTATTGGGGAGGCTTGGGCTTTTGTTAAGGGCCCGATAGGGTTCAAAAGGTGTTCAAGAAATACAAGGGGTTTGTTTTAGTTCTTATGTCGGTATTAAGCTTATTTAAGTTGCATAAGCACACGAATAAGCCGTTTAGGCTTATCGTGGCTTATGAGCTCGTATTGGGCTTGTGTCGGGCTAGCGTAACGGGTCACGGGTCCCTTGAGGCCCGTTGTTTCTCCTAGTCATTTTTATAGTTACTTGAAAGGCTCTAGTGAAAATTGCCGTTGTGTTTGACTTGGTGTACAACGTCGGGTTTTGCCATGCAAGCGTCCATTAGGATCGCGTATGCATTCCTAAGTCATCCTAACCCGGTTTACCATAAAAGTTTACGTGTACATTTCTTATATTTTTCATGTATAGGAACGTTATCATGTTGGAAGACCAAGCTGTCACCTTCGGAAGAGCAACATTAAATTCTTATCGTGTTAAGGTCACATGGTTCTCATACATTATTAGCCTCTTGCACCATTCGAGATATATAAGCGTACACGTTATGGGTGCGTGCAGTTCATAAAATACGTGGTCAAAATGCTGAATTCAAAAGACAACTTAAAATTACCAAGAGTATAGTTTGAAACTTGACTTACAAGGGTCCTAGCGTATTTGTGGCGCGTTTAGAAGAAAAACCCGACTCGTTTGCACCTTAACCGCGTGAAATCCCAAACTCCAAGTATCGTATACTTCTCTTATCCCCTTATATGCGATCTTAAACGCACCTTGAGTCTTAGGAGGAAGTGTGGTCGAGTGTTGGCTCGTTTTTCTTGTTAAACCAGATAAGTATGGAGGGAAAACAAAGTGGTTCTTGGCTTGAGAGAGTTTAAAGGTTTGTGGAAATGTATTATGTGAGTTGTGGATGTGTATTTATAGGCACTAGGCCTTGTTTAACCCTTCTCTAGTCACGAAAAATAACTAAGAGCCCTAAGAAGTGGGTTTGAGGAATATAGATAATCTTCACATGGTTTTAAGTTACCACATTAGTACATGTTTTAAGGAGTTAGAAAATGTACATGATCCTTGCTTAGCTAGCAAAATCTTATGTTTGTGGTTGTTCTTTTCTTGTTAGGTCGCGGCACAATGAGAGCAAGAGAAGAATGTGGTTTATTTTTTTTTTAATCAATTGTGTCAAGTGTCATTAGGGGGACATTAGGACACAAACTTAATTGCCCTAGGAATATGTACATGTACTTTTGATTTATTGGGGATTTGTAGTAATTAAATCACAAGGACGATTTTTATGCAAGTTTACTTGCAATATTCGGCCATATAAGGTGATATAAAACACGAGACTTGATCTAAGTTTTGTGTTTAGCTTTTAAAGTGGGTATTTGGTTTGAGTCTAGGTATCTGTTTAGGTATTTCGGGGTGGTCTAAATGTATATTATCTCGCGAAACGTACCCTTTTTACCGTGACAATAAAAAATAAAATACGCGGAGTACATAATTATTCTCAAAAAAATTAATTTCCTACTTGTTGATGTAAAACCTTAATTTATTGGTGACCGTTTACATTCATTGGATTGATTTCTAGTCTTACGCGGTTTAGCTCAAAAGTAAATATTAAAAGTAAACGCGTATCGGACTAAAATAAATAGTGATCATTAATATAGTCGTACAATGACACGAAATTGAGAAATGTTACAATTTTCATTGAATTAAAACTAGTCACATCCTTTCTGTCGTGGCTTCCAACTACTAGCAGTTGTGTCCCAACTTACCACACTTCCACAGTTCCAACAACTAAGAATGCTTCTTATTCTTGCACCTCGTGCATAAACTTCGTATTTCTTTTGGATGCAGCATTGGTCATAGCTCTAGCATTAGTCCCTCTTTGGTTTTGTGGACCGATTTGTAATTGTGTCGGTTGTCACCACGGCCACACATGATCTCCTTTATTTCCTCTTTTCACCCTCAGAAACCTCATTAGTCTTGTCTTGTATTATTTGTCCCATGAGCTGATAAGCCATACGGACAAGCTCATCAATACTAGTAGGCCTCGATGATGTCACATCACCACGTATATTCTTTGAAGCCACCGAATATACTGCTCCACCTTCACTGCTTCAGGGCTCCACCATGCTTAGGAACACAACAAGGCCAATTCGTGGAATCGGTTTGTATACCATCAAATATTAGGTCCACTTTTAACTTCAAGTTGTCAATTCTTACTCCAGCCTTTCAACACACTTCGAGAGACAAAATTCCTCAGTCGTCACTTTCCTCACCTTAGTCCCATGAAGTACCATTTAGCAGCATCAAGACATGGAAGCAATCCTTCCATTCCTCCAAGTCAATGCACGACCATGGAGAGTAGTAGTTGCAAATTTCACTTATCCCTTCCTTGCAATCACTGATACGAAACACAGATTCTAGTTTCTCAAACCGCTGACATAATCCCACAGTACCTTCGGTGCCTTTAAAAGGTTGTGGGTCATACTTCATGAATGTTACGTAAGTACACCTAGTAATTTCGGGCGTGGCTGGTCCGGCACCACCGGCTCTAGCACCATCGGCTCAGCACACGAATCCGCCCACGGCTCCACCACCACCTGAAGACTTTTGTTGAACTCTTGTTTAATTACGTACATTGATTGTGTTTAGTATGATTAATTATTTGAATTGGTTTTGCATGCTTATGTATATGTGGCGTTTTTTAATATATATAAATTCAAAAATGATTTTCAAAAATTAATATGATTAAAATGCTTATTGTATGTATATTGATATGTACACTTTGCTAAATCTCTTTGCTATATACGTAAACTTGTTATTTCTTGCAACGTTCTATAACGTATGGGTTTAGTGGTTTCCACAAGGGAACCCGCGTCGGAACAACGCAAGAATAAACATTTTACACAAACATTTTAACAATATTTAAAGTATGTTGTAAATATTACTAGGTTTTGATTATTTTCCATGGGGAATTAACCTTATCCGTAGTAAAATTACTTATACATGGAAATGTTGTAAAGATGGCAACCCTAATTTTATAAATGGCATGTGGTTTATAAAATCATGGGATTTTTATTTATAGAAAGTTTTTAAACAAAATTTGAAATGTTTTAAAAATTATTAGTGTTATAAGGTTGTGTGCATGCTTCCTTATACACATTTTTGGTAACCTTGTTTTTATCAAATATTTATACCCTAGAAATTAAGTCATTTGCCATCCAAGTATGAAATCACTTAAGTTTGTTCTTTTACTCTAAGACAGTCTTAGATGAATTTGCAAAACAAGGTAATATAACAATCGTATGGTTAGACCTGAGACTGTATAATTACTGATTTTGTATTGGATGACTTATATCGAGTATCATTGGTTAGACCTTCAACCCGAGGCATACGATGGGGTAAAACATGCTCACTTGACATTATAATTATGGATTATGATGCCTTGGGCCCCATAAACCTAAGATTTGCACATGTTGGCAATTATCACCCCATGATTACCTTTTGAGTTTACCATTTCTAGTAGATCAACTGCATTGATGGTAAAACGTCAAGTTGGATCTTATACTCATGTTAAAATTAAGTGTTTATACATAATAAACATGGGTAGTTAATTTTTAAGGGATGAATTATCGAAAATAATAAAAATGAAATTTGCAAGTTCTTTTAATGTATATGCAACGTATACCGTAAACAAAAGTTTGCTCTTACTTGTGGAAGACAAACTGTGTCTAATTTTCCTAAAGAAAAGGAAGACTACTTCTTATACCTTTTACTTGTAGAAAAAGTTGTAATAGAAATAATAGAATTATCCTAAATTCTAATCAAACTCATACCAAACTTACATGTTAAGTTGATTGGACTTCTTGATCTTTCAAGATTGCTTCAATATCCTTATTCGGTTTTGAAATCTTTGAATCATAATAAGAAACTTGAATAACTAAAGAACTTGTGTCTATAGCTACCAAATGAAATATCTTGTTTATATTTATGAGGTTGATTAGAAGACAAAAATATCACAGCAAAACTAGAAAAGGCAATAACTAGAGAACTCGTATCTATAGTTGTTTCCTTAAAACCAGTAAGAGACGCTACACACTCTTGAGGTAAAGTGAGCTAATAAAGGAGGAATTGCATGCCAATTTTTCAAGTTAATAAATAGCTGAGATGGCTAGAACTTGAACACACTTCCTTAGATATCTGAGTACTTGCTTACTAGTCCATGTGACTCGCATTAGCAATAATGTGTAGATATTCAATAAATAGAAAGATAAATTGCAAATTACTTTTGCTAGTGAAGGAACACTCACAATGTTGTCAGATCGAGTGGGAGTAATGCATTTTATAAACAAAAATGACAAACTTGCAATGTTGTCAAATTCATTGGTAGTTATGAGTTGTTTACCTCATAGGCATCCTACTTTATTTAGCTTAGCTTGAAATAATAAAATACTTTCCAAGTGTGAAACATCTTCAGTTTTAAGAACCACCATATAATATCTTTTGATAACTTGTTGCCTTTGAGATGTCGCTTCCGTTTAATGTTATCTTTGATAGTTATGCACGATTCCTTATTAATAGATGGAGGTTATATATCACTAGCTATGAGCTTTGACAGCTGTCATGAGTGTCGATACAAACAAACTAACTAGTGTGGTTTTTTTTATGCAAATAAGTTGTAGCCTGCACAAGTAGGAGAAATATTTATTGTGTGCAAGGAACAACTTAGAACAATATGACTAAATGTTTTCTTGACTGCAAAGTAAGAAAATTATTACTCTACTAGGACTCTTACACATTTAATGTATGCTTGCCCTATACGAGAATATGTTCAAGATGAAAAAGGTAAAGTACCATGATTATGTGTTCTTGAAATCGATTAAACATGGAGTTTGAATTAATTGAAATTACTATTGATTGTAATTTAGTTTAATACATCTTTATGTATATTAATATTCAATGCTTTGTATACTATCGAATGTAAATTAGTTCATTTTACAAATAAATAAAACAATAAGGCTTTTTTAAATTAATGGGTAATTAAAGTAATTATCCATTAATTAGAACGGTCAAAAAAGTCATAACACTAAAGTGTGTTGCTTGTACTTTTTTGGGCTATTTATGGTAAAGGATACAGAAGAGTGGACCAAAAAGTGTCTGATTAGGTAGCTTTTTCCTAAAGCTATATAACCCTAATCCTAACATTATAAATAGAGGATCCCTAGACCTCATTAATAATCTTATTCCTTCTCTTGTAGTCGACAAAAACAAATACCCCTTGTTAGGGATTTTGGTTTTTGATTACTTCTTGTATTCTTCGTACGTTGGTTTGTGGAACTAGCATTCGAGTGATATTGGTTAACGTGTAGTGTGGATACACGTAGAGGTTGTTTATTTTAGCAACTAGAAGAGGTTTTGGTATTAGCACGGGTTTAATACACATGCATATTCTCAAGAAGCTCTGGTTCTCGATTTAGCTTGTTTTGCTAAAAGGTACGCTTTTTGTTTATGTTTTATGTTAATTATAGTTGCTATATGTGTTTAATTCTACTGCATAGCTCGTATGATATTTAATGGAATATTAGGTTATTTTAAATAATGATTTCCAACATCTATAAGACAGTGCGGAGTAGTTCGACATTGAGAGTGGAATGTTGTGTGTCAAGTTGAAATTGAAATGTGTGGTTTGTTGAGTTGTATGTGATGGTTGTCCAGAATTGCTGCATATATATGACACGTACTGTGGCATTTAAGGAAATTGGTTTGTATAGATTATGGTGTTTGAGAATTCCAATAACAAGTTACATAATGTATATGTGATGTTTGAATCTGAGGCAATCCACTGGTTGTTCTTTGTTATCTTTAGTATGTTAGCACTTGGAACCAAATGTTCTTCAGAAACAACTGTTGTTTGTGGATTTGTTCTTGACATGTTGAATTCTGAGAATAAGATTCAAAGTTGATTAGTTTCACATGAATACACACTTAAGTATATTTATTTTGATTCTATTTTTATTCTCTCTGTCTGTTTTGTATGGACGAGCATTTCTTTTTGTCCATGAATATGTCATTTTTCTCTCTTATGTGTCTTTTTACTTGCTTTTTCTTACACAAGACGTATGCTCTTTTTGCATCATCCACAAATCTCGTTTTTATTACTAATACAATTACCATGGCTCTTTATTTTTCAATTGTCTAAACAACTGGCGAGTTTGAGTTTCTTTTTAGGATAATGGTATAAAAATGTAATGAACTTTCCACTTTTTCATATTGTATGTACCGACCTTTTTTTCCTATTAAACTAACAAACATTTGATAACTTACTATTGTATGTACCATGTGACTTGCTAGCCAGTTTGTGCTAACGTGGAATAAGTCATTCTTGTTTTTCCAACATGTGTGTATTTTAGTTTTTGTTTTTATTTACTTTTATCTCATAAAATCTAAACACTCTCTATCACAATATTAAAATACATTTCCCATATATCTTTTATTGTTACTGTAATACTTTTTAGGACATAAAATAACCAACACCAGTGTAAATACATTGCACATACATTAATAAAATATGGCAACAAAGTAACATACTTCAAAGTATTAAAGTTATTAAGTAAGCATAAACTAGCTTATATGCTTAAGTGCACTTGAAACATTGCCTAAAATGTGCAAATTTGGTACCAAGTTTTGATACATAGATAGTAACTTATGTGCACACATACGTAATCTAAACTTGAGCATTGTTTTAGAGGCTACAAAAACACTGTATGATTTTTTGGTATGTTACTACTTTAAAACCTCTCACTTGACCTATGATTAGACCTAGTAGTTTTTGATGTTTATTGCAAAGTGTATAATTGAAACATCAAACACTAGCTAATAATATCCTATCACGAGAAACCCTAGCCTATAAATCTTCAACAGAATCATTTTTTACTGTTAAAAAACCCAACGTTTGATTATAAGAGAGAACTTTCTTGAGCAAAAGGAAACAAGAGGAACTCAATAATACGGTTTTACCCTTTCTTTGTAAATGTCACGTTTGAAACCCCAACAAAACCATACTACCATATCTATTTAAACTATATACAGTTTATACATACATTTGCACAAACATAAAAACAACAATGAAAAGATTTTAAGATTTAAAACAAAAAAATAAAATAAAAACAAAAAAACCACCACCGAAGATACTCTGGTACGGCGGTGCTACGGTGGTGGTTATAGTGTTAAACATAAAAACTTCAAAACATATCATGGGTTTTTAAGCTTTTGTGTAGTTTAAATAAAACTATATAAAGTAAAATAAAACATCCACGGTTGGTATTTTACCGTTGGTGGTTTTTACGGTGGTGTTTTAGTGTTAAACATGAAAACCTCAAAATACATCATGGGTTTTTAAGTTTTTGTGCAGTAAAAACCATAAAAAGTAAAAAAAAACTTCACAATTAAAAGTTGTTAAAAACAAAAAAAATAAACCTTCGGTACGGTGGTTACTCAATCACACAAACCATCATTGTTAAGAAACTCCGATTTATAACTCACCAGTTTGTCACCCGAGCTAGGGTTTTAAACATTAAAAACAATATAATAAAAAGCACAAATAGAATCATCATCGGTTGTATTTGTGATGTATGAAACAAAAAAACACCACCGGAGTTTCTCTGTTACGGTGGCGGTTTAGGGTTTCAAGTGTGTGTGTGTCGATGACGGCGGTAACAGTAACAGTGAAGTGAGATGAAAATTAAGGAAACTTATGTTTATTTTTCTGGCAACAACCCTTTTCTTACCTTTGTTTACATTACTTAGGCCACCAACCGCAAAAGTATGTGACCCATCTGCAACATTTGGCTCACCATCACAAGGATTATGAGTCTTCTTAGGCCTTCCCTTCTTAAGTGGTTGTTTCTTAAGTTTTACAACCTTTGCATCCTTACATGATGTTTTATTAAGACCAATTTTGTAGCAGTTTTGACAAGTCATACCTAAACCAATCTTTGACACTCTGCTAGAACTACCTCTTTCATGTGAAGCTTTGATTCTTTTCTTTCTCGGTCGTCCAGGCATTTTCTTAGGTTTAGTAGGCAATATCTTTGACATATCTTTGAAATTAGGCCAGAATGTCATCTCACCCATTGGCTTTAGATGGTGATGGTAAGCATGGTGATGCATTTGCTTCCTGAAGCATGCTGGAACATACTAGACTCTTGTTGATTAAGAACATTACTGCTATTGCATGTGGGCATGGTAATCCTGATATCTGCCACATTCTACAAGTGCATGTTCTTAACCCCTCTTCCACTTTAAAAGCTTCACACCCATTTCTAACCTCATACTCGTCACCTCCAGCAAGAATAACATTCCAAAATATACAATATAAGAATTAAAATTAATTAAAATGATTTAACTAAATAACACGACTAATAAATGAAAACCATGAATACTTGTGTTGATCTTAGTTCCGTTCAAGTATCTTTTGTATGTTAGGACAATTTGTTATAGGCTAAATAAGAAAATAATTTATATACAACTTTTCTTTAATCTTAGCTCTTAAAATGGAAAAAGTTATATTACTTATATACCTTTAATCGTAACTCATAATATTTTTCTACATTTATCATTTTCCTCAATTGAATAGCTAGTTTTTTCGCAGTGTTTCTGTTCAAAAGTTCATTGTGGAAAATCGTCGGGTAAGTGATAGAAACCAGACAAATTAAAAAACACATAAATTTATCGTACGATGTAGCTTTGTGCGGGTACTATGTTAATTACAAAAATGTGAAATTATCAATATGTTCTAAAACCCAAAGACCATTTGATCTGACGGTATTTGATATTTTGGGGTAAGTGAATGTTTGATTTATGAAAATGTTTCTTAAGTGAAAATTATTACGTATTGAGAATAAGTGCTTATATGAATTACTAATAAAGGGGTGAAGTATGCTAAGTCATATAATGTAGAGAACATGATAAGGTATAATGCGATGGTATGATATGGTTAAGTAGAGTGTAAATGCGAGAAGAGGAACATAATCATGTAGATATATGAAGGGGATGTAGGATGAGTAAAATGGATTAATGTGTGTGTCTTAAGGTAAACCAAATGTGAGGTATATATACATGAAAAAGTCTAATGGATTGAAAGGATGTATTGGTATAAAATTGATTATGAGGTCAACGTGGGGTTGACAGGAAAACAATTAATGAAATGTGAAAATGTATATGAATATGTAATAAATGAGAATGACAAGTATCATTTGGATCTTGTATAATATAATGAAAGATGATAAAGTGTGAGTTAGAATTGCGTAAGGCAATAAAAAATGAAAATGGAAAAGTATATGATTAGAAAAGTATGTAAATGAAAAAAGGGTAAAGAATGATAAATTTAAACATAGCTTGGGTCTAATGCTCGGTAAAGGTAATGGGCAAATCCCTACGGGGAGAAAGCCAAATGATGAAATGTAAAGACCAATGCAAGGTTGGTAATACCGCAAAGGTATGGATAATAGGCGAATCCCTACGAGTAGTTAGCCAAATGATGAAATGTAAAGACAAACGCAAGGTTGGTAATACTGCAAGGGTATGGATAATGGGCGAATCCCTATGGGGAGAGAGCCAAGTTTCTTTCGAGAAAAAGGTTAATGAGATTGGATCCAAGGATACAAAAGATGATATTGGAAATGAATGAATTATTGATATGTGATAAATGGAAAGTAATAAAGACATGAGCAAGTTCGAGTGTTGTGTCGAGAAATGTTTAAGTAGGATGATTTATAATCTCCTTATTTAAATGTATTGGGACGCCTCTTCACTTAAATAAAGAAAATGTGAATCACCGAACCATAAGTTTATATTTCCTTATTTGCAATGATTGGGACGCTTCTCAATGTAAATAAAGAATTATAGATGAGTGGGCTTATGTGTTCTCAGCATAGCATGAGAGGGATTAAAGAAGTAGAAAATGAGAGTCTAAAATTAGTTAGACGTCGTAGAAAATAAGATAGACGAAATAAGAATTAAAATGCGAATTTAGTAGAGACTTTAGAGAGAAAGCTAAGTTTTAGGTGTTAAGAGTATAGGTCAAAGGATAAAAGTTTGAATTGAGATTATAGTATGCCTTATGGCATGGTGTAATGACTATGGTGGTTGCTAAATATTATTAGCACCCTAATGTGAATTTGGAAGGAAATAGTCAAGGTTTGACTTTTTGTAATCAAAGTATTGAATTTCTCAAGTGACTTATAGTCCTTGGTAAAAAAATATCTAAAAAGAAGTAAAGAAAGCAAAGTGTTATAATGGAAATGATAAAAGGAATGTTAAGATGGCTACGGTTAGTTGAAAGTATTAACTAATGTTTGACTTACGTTAAGTTAAGATAATGCAATTTCTCAAGTGACATGTTGTTCTTGATGAAAATTTTGAAAATAAATGAATGGGAACGTAATGATATAGAGAAAAAGTTACTAAAATAATGAAATTGGAAATAGTAAAATGTTACCTAATTGACGTTTGTCATTAGAAATGTGTAAGTGTGATAGAAATCATGAAAGCGGAGAAGTTGAACGGAATTAGGGGTTATTTATGAGGTGTTTATAGCATGGCTAGAGTTGCCAAAACATATAGGTTGATGCATAGTTGAGTATATGTTGAGAATGTTAATTGGAAGGAGGAGTTATGTGCGGAATATTTGGTTAATTTTAGACGAAAGAGATTTCGAGGACGAAATCTAAATAATGTGGGTAGATAAAGTAACACCCCAAAAAAGCCGAGTTTTTACGTATTTTATTACGATAATGCCACTATAGAATGAGTTTGACTCCGGCTTTTATAAGTTGAAGAATGTTACGTGATTGGCTAGTCAAAACCGATAGTCAAACTATAAGGATTATATATTATAGTAAATGGTGTTAAGAAAATATTGTGTGTCTACATTATTGAAAAGAATAGAATTAAAGGACTAAAGTTGACAAGTGGTAATTGAGTTATATAAGTTAATGTGGCAAATATGAAGAAGATGGACTTGAGGGACTATTGTTGCCAAAAGCCCAAACTTACACAACTAACATATAATTAGTCACCTTTTAGAATTTCCGGCGGACAATCCATAGTTTTCTAGAATATATATGTGTGTTGGCTGTGTCGACACAAACAAAGGAGGGAAAGATCAAGATTTCTAAGTGATCAATTAAGTATGAATTAAGGCCCCAAATCAATGAAATAGTTCATTAGATGATTAGATAGTTGATTAAGATAGCTAATTGAGTTAGCATAGGTTTATATGTCATTGTGATGATATGTGTTTCACAGAAAAGATGCGATTAGCTAGTTGTGAATCTAGAAGGTTTCTGTAGTTTCGGTACTTATGAATGGATGATGGGTTATGTGCTATGATGCTAATGTGATAAAAGAAATATGATGACTTGTATGTCTTTTACTTACTAAGCCTCATGCTTACGGTTTAGTTGTTTAATGTTTTGTAAGTTCAATGTGAAGAAGGTAATGCTTGGATAAGGCATGGACTTGGAACTACTCGTTGATATTAGACAAGTAGTTATGTTAGTTGTAGAGCTCAATCAAGGTTGAACCCCCAAGTGTCGTAAACAGTTTGTTAATAAATGTGGTTAAGTGTCAAAGTGTCATGTAAACGTAGAGTTGAAATGAGTAAAAGTCATTTGTTATAGTTTGGTGGTAAAGTGTATTCAAACGGGTTAAAACGGGTGTTTGGCAAACCCCGTAAAGTATATGCTTATGGGTCATTTAGACCGTAAATGTTTATGAAAATGATGTATTTTAATGTATTAATGAATTCTGGAAAGTTTTGTGTAATGTCGAGTTCGGGAAGTTAGTTTACCGAAAAAAGTGTGTCAAAAAAATATGATGTGGGGGACCAGAATTATTTTGCCGCCCGGCGTGGACGTTTTGCCGCCCGGCTTCTCACCAACCGCCCGACATGGCTGTTTTGCCGCCCGGCTAGATTAATTCGGGCAGATTTTGTCAAACTTTAGAATTTCGTATAAAATAAACCGTAAAGAGTTAGAAGGCGTGCTTTATATCGTTGGAAGCTAATCGAGTCTACTTTCATATAAAAATACTTTCAAGAAGTGAATGGTAATTGATTTTGGTCAGTTTATAAAGAATGACAAAAGGTCATTTTAGGGACATGTGTTTGAGCAAAGTTTTTTATTTTTGGTCAAATTTAGAGTCGGGAAATCGGGGTTTCAGATTGAACAGCTGGATCTTCGGTTGCAATAACTTTGAGTTTTAGTCATGTCTCAGCAGCATATGTATTTTCAACATCTATTTTAATATGTCTCTCAATTGTTAGTTGAGTTGAAGTCTTTGTTCCTCGATGCTGATAGATTTAGCAAGTTCAACTGCTACTGTGTCACACCCCCAAAATATCAGAGTATAATGGCAACCGAGGGCGTGTGACTTCATGATTATCATACTTCTAAGCAATACAGAACGACCTCTATATGAGACGTTTTAAGAAAATTGATCACTTGAATTAGGAAATAATAAATTGTTTAAACATTCAGCGGAAGCATAAAATAGACAATACAACATTGTTTTAAATAGTACAAGTGATCTTCAGATAACGAGAAAATAACTTTAATGCATGAGACTTCATATAGCATCTTCATTCTTAATACCTGAGAAAACATTGCTAAAGTGTCAACATAAAGTTGGTGAGTTCATAGGTTTGTTTAAGCAGAAAAGTGTAGTGTTTGTGAATCATAAGATTTCATCCACATATGACAATATAACAGATACAAAGTCATATAAATTGCATTACTATTGTCTAAGCTCATGACACCGAAGCGTTAACATATACCAACAATAAATGAATGCCCTTGCAGGTGTCTAACCCGAGACACCCGTAGTCTGACTCAAATGAAACTGTGTTTGCTGGACTAATGTCAGTTCAAGACAAACAGGGATGTCACTCCCGATAGATCTATCCATAACATTTGCGCTTACAAAGATTAATGGTTCATGTTAAATTGGGCAAATATAGCAACTTGGGTTAAATCGGGACTTAGACCAATCAGTAATGAGTAATTGTACTTGTATTCACACGTTTGAAATAAGCAATGTTCTCACCCCAAAAGATGATTTAAAACAGTAGAGTAGGGGCTATGAAAACTCACCTTGTCGGTTAATCGTCCGTAACTCTAAGAATACTTATTATATAAATTGGCTTATGCAAATGTGTCAAAAGGCATTGTCGTTCATGAGTTAACGTTTGACGTTTTCAAGGTGTTGATTAACCTGTTGGCTCTAGTGTCGACTTTACAATTATAAGTATCTATACAGGATCTGTTAATATTATTATGTGTCGCACTTATATTTACAAGTTTGTGTGATTTATATCTAAGAAATGTAAACATTATTTGTAAGTTACTAGGTTTATATTTATCGCATTTATTTATTTACATCGAAGTCATTAATTTATTTGTGTAATTATCAGGTTTATACATTACAGCTCGCTCAACTCGTTTAAATTTCTTATCAAAAAATATATTTTTAATCCCTTGACTTTCTAATTAATAATATATATAATATATATTTTATATTCTTTTATTCTCATAACTTTTTATATTTAAACCCGAATAGACTTTTAAAAATATTTTTAGCGATGAATATGTTTTTATAAGTTATGTTAAATTTATTTATTCTTTTAAAACTCGGTTTCGTTGTCACTACTTTTAAATCATCGAAAGACATTATTTAAATTTCTTACTTAT
>BQNB010001202.1:87688-120223 GCA_026074375.1 Tanacetum coccineum
TTTATAAAATAAAAATTTTATACTGTGAAAAAAAAGTGATTTATACTTCAAAATAAAAAATTTATACTTCGAAAAATATATTTATATTTCGAAAAAAATATTTTTTTCTTAAAATTTTTTATAGAATAAAAATTTTATAAATAATTTTTTTGAAATCCTTTTTTTTTCGAAGTATAAAACAAAATACTTTTTTTTCATAGTATATAATTTTTAATTAAAAAAAAAATATTTTTTCGAAGTATAAATATTTTTTTTGAAGTATAAAACTTTTATAAAAATTTTCGATGTATAAATATTTTTTTCGAATATTTTTTTATAAATATTTTTTTCGAAGTATAAATATTTTTATAAATTATATACTTTTTATTTTATAATTTTTTTAAAAAAAGTATTATAAACAGGGCAAAAAGACAAGGACAAAAATACCCTCACGTGTGACGCACGTGGATGGGGTTAATGGAACTTAACTAAAAAAATAACGATCGTTAGAGATAGGGATGGATGGTGTTACATAGTTTGTTTTTAAGGATTAACGAGGCAAAAAATAGATCAGGGACGACCGTTGGGATTTGGCCTAAATCACAGGGACAAACTGTGTAATTTACTCTAATACTTATTAGGGCCCTTATTTTTATGCTTGTCTATTCTTCTTAATTCCCTAAGTTGAATTCTCCTTTCAGAATCAATTCCATCATCTAAGTCACTGCCAAATGAGTCATAATCAATGACATCTAGATCATGTTCCTGAACCTCAACAGCACCTATACTTAAATCATTTTTAGGGTCTGGAGTGAAATTGAAATTATTCATACTCATAGGAACATCTTTAACTATATGCTCATCATCATCAAACACTTCATCATGCTTTGGATCATAATCCGAATCCTCTGAATCACTGTCACTTGTATAATCTCATTCTGTGTCACTTTCTTCTGATTCATTATCTGCATCAACCTCCACTTCTTTGAACTTTCCAACAGGACCAACCCCTTCTGTCTCAAATAGCACCTCTAAGTCAAGCACATCATCGACTGTAGAACTATTACCTACATGAACTACCATTTGCTTCCCAGTGATCTCATTCCCAGTTATCTGCTTTCCATTGTTTGCATAGTTACCTAGTATCTCATCAAGATCTTCAAAAGGATCATCAACACACTCTACTACAATTGGTGCTTCCACAGAACTAGAAGACTATTTTTTACTCAAATTTTTTATTACTTCACCAATGCTTAATGACTTAGAGCTAACCTGTTCCCACTCTTTTGTCAAATTCCTATGACACATAGGTGTTAAATTCCTATTCACATCAGGACTGCTATCAATTTCTATAGGACATTTTCTTAAGTGATTATCAACTGCTATTGAAACTCCCTTTTTAGGTGTAACAAAGATACTACTTCCATGTTCAACATAAACCAAAATGATCTTATAGTTCTTAACATACATTGCCATCTCTAACACATCAACATCAACATTCAAAAGGTGCAGACCATAATCTAAGCCTAATCTTGGTATTAAAAAATGGTAGTACATTAAGTCTGCTAAACCATAATCCAGTTTAACTACCATATCTTTAAGGTCATGCAAACAAAACTCATCAATGTCATCAACATTAACTGATGACACCTGTCCACCAACGTAAGACCTGCTAGGTATTGGTGTAAAGCACCCGCCATGGTGGATTTCCAATGTGAGTAACTTAGGGGTACGACCTGCAATTATAACCACATAATATTAACAACAATTGTACCTTCTCTAAAAAGCTCTATCACAATTTTAAGTAAAACAAAAATGAATTTCCAATGTTCTTACCATTTTGTGCAGCTTTATCATTCTTGGAGCTGTCTTTAGGCTCATTAAAATCAAAAGTTATCTTCACCATGATTAGACAATGAAGAAGAAGCTCAGGGATTGCATTTGTGATATGACAAAGAAGAAGAAAGGATGAGGTTTGTTACAAAATAGTCAAAGAGTAAAGTGTTTAATTATGTTAGGTGGGTATAGTATGTGAATTGCCGATTTTACCCCTAACGATACCAAAAGATAACGAAATTCTAGATGGAGTTAGGGTCAAAGGACCTGTCAACCCATTTGGGTCAACTACAGGGACGTCTGATGTAATTAACGTCGAAATAGGACGAAACGTACAATTTGGGTATAACCACTGGGACGATCTTTGTAATTACCTCTAGAAAATATATAAGGATGAGCTAAATACAAGTGCTTTGCTTGGTTTTATGACATTGTGGGTTCACCTTTTGTTTTCTTTTTTCTTTTTCTTTTTCTTTATCTGTTTCTTTCGAACCATAAGATGAAGCAATAAAGTGTTATTTTTGCATTTATTGCTCTCTATTTTTCTCATTTTATTATTTATATAAATAAATTTTAATTTATATTTTAATATATAATACTTTTTAATATTATTTTCTCTTTTTTTTCTTAAATATAAATCAAATCTTAAACCAAATTTAAATTCAAATCCAAATCTTAATCATAAACCAACCAAACGAACCCTTAGTTTTGTGAAAACTAGCAACTTGTTTTAAAAGCCATTTGTTTGGTTTATATCGAGAATGACAATGAGTATGAGATTAAGAATGAGTTTACAAACCCACTGATGGATTAAAAAAATGGCTTGTTTTAAGGTGCCGTTTGGTTTATTCTCCGGAATCACAATGGGTATGTGTATGATAAATGGGTGGAATGTGAATGGGTATGTATTTTAGTATTATAATGAAACCACTTTTCGTTTCTAATAGTGGGACCCATGATCAACCAAACATCTCATATTTAGAATAGTTTCATTACTTCCATTCCATAACCATAAAACAAACATGCCTAAGAGTTTGATGCTCATTTTTATATATAAAAAACACCCCTTATTTTCATATTTTGGGTTAGGGGTGTAAAAAAGCCGACCCGACCCGAACCCGACCCGAGCCTATTCGGGTCGGGTCACTCGGGTCAAAAATCTTATTCGGGTAATTCGGGTCAACCCGAATGACCCGAGTTCTAAATAGGATCGGGTTGAAATGTTTTGGCTAACTCGGGTTCGGGTCAACCCGATTGACCCGAATATATATATATTTTTTTTCAATATAAATTAATAGATTTTCTATTTAAAAAAGTAAAAAAAAGATTGTTTTTGTCATTTTACTCAAAGTCGGGTTCGGGTATGGTTTTTTGAGCTTTGACCCGAATTGAACCAACCCGATTGACCCGAACCCAACCGACCCGACCCGATTCACACCCTATTTTGGGTTGTGTTTTGTACCCTTACACATCTTTGGTGAGCCGGTTTATAAAGTAATTTACCGGTCAAACTTGTTTAAATCATAAACCGGCCGGTTTAATCATTCTTTAAAACCATTTCCACTTTCCAGAGATCACAAAAGTTAGCGTAAGTTGAACTCATTCATTCATCATAAAAATGGCGACTAACAGCAATCTACCTCGAAGAATCATCAAGGTAACAACACTTTCATCTTATTATTATTTACACCTTTTATTTATCACTTCATCAATCCAATTCCCTAATTTTTAATTTTTTTTTTCAGGAAACACAGCGATTGCTCAGTGAACCAGGTGAGATCTAATTTCCGTTAGTTAAGCTGTTAATTGATCTGATTTATGTTGATCGGATGCTTAATGTTATGATTAATAAAGTTAAATATTGTAGATTAGTGTAGATTCGTACTTGTTAGGTTAGTAGAGATACATTTCTATGCGATCGTAGTCGAAATCGACGGATTCTGTTAGTTTAGCTGTTGATTGATTTGATTTATGTTGATCGGATGCTTATCTGTAGTTTAAACGCGTGATTATAATCAATTGCAGATTAATATTGATTATGATAAATTCCTAATTGTTAGGGAAGTAGAGATACATTTCTACGCGATCATAGTCGGAATTGATGAATTCTATTAGTTTAGCTGTTAATTGATTTGATATATGTTGATCGGATGCTTATCTGTAGTTTAAACGCGTGATTATAATCAATTGCAGATTAATATTGATTATGATAAATTCATAATTGTTAGGTAAGTAGAGATACATTTCTATTTGATCGTAGTCGAAATGGTTGAATTCTGTTAGTTTAGTTGTTAATTGTTTTGAATAAAGTTTATCGGATGTTTATTTATAGTTAAACTAGTGATTATGATTAATTGTGTTATATGTTGTGGATTAGTATAGATTTGTTAAATGTTAGGTATGTGGAGATACATTTCTATTATTCTACGTGATCGTAAGCGATGAGTCGAAAGAGATGAATTCTGTTAGTTTAGTTTTCCATAGATGTGTTGTTATTTGATTAATGTTGATCCGATGCTTATTTATGGTTAGACTCGTGATTTTGATTGATAGAGTTACATGTTACGGATTGATATTGATTTTGATGAATTTGTAATTGTTAGGTAAATAGAGATACATTTCTATGTGATTGTAAGAGATGAGTCGAAAGCGATGTTTCACCTTCTTTCAGAATTCTGTTAGTTTAGTTGTTAATTGATGTGTTGTTAGCTGATTTACGTTGATCGGATGCTTATTTATAGTTAAAACTAGTGATTATGATTAATAGAGTTATTACATTTTGTGGATTGATATTGATTGTGACGAACTTGGGGTATAATGAGGTTGTTAGGTAGGTCGAGATACATTTCTATGTTACTGATGATGATTATGAAGAAACGGATAATAGTAGTTGAATCGTTGTTCAATTATCAAAGATGAACCATAAGCGATGAGTTCAGTTTAGTTTAATCGTTAATCTATGTGTTGCTATTTGATTAATGTTGATCGGAGGTTTATTAATCGTTTAAACGTGTGATTTTGATTGATAGAGTTGTTTGTTTGTGGATTAGTATGATAGTGATGATGTTGTAGTTGTACGAGGTTGTTAGGTAAGCAGATATACATCTCTGTGTGAGTGGATGATGAATGTGAATCATAATAGAATAATAGCTGATGTATAGTTGTTAATCGTAATAGATGAATTTGTGTTTAGTAAGTAAAAGATGAATTTGTAGGGTAAAGAGATCTTTAGGTTTGTAAAGACGCAGTTCGTGTGTTTAGAAGATGATGACTAGAATTACAGGTATTGGATCATTATTGATTGTGAAGGATGATGTTCGTAACTGAATGAGAAGGTTAGTTAGGTTTGTAGAGATGTGATTAAATGCAATATAATTATTGTTGTTTGAACATTATCAAGGAGGTGTTTGGGATTGCTTTTTTTTTTCTGCTTATCTAGTCAAGTACTTATAAGCTACTTAAAAATAAGTGCTCCACAAAATGGTCTTTGGATTTGCTTGTTTTGTAACAATTGCAATAATATTCGAAAAAGTAATTATTTGTTGCATTAGGGGTCATTAATGTACGATCTTATTGAGTATTGACGAGTCAAAAGTCAAGAAAGGGACTTGAGCTTAATGGTTGTGATTTTTCTGTGTAGCTCCGGGGATAAGTGCATCGCCATCCGAAGAGAACATGCGGTATTTCAATGTCATGATTCTTGGTCCATCACAGTCTCCTTATGAAGGTATAATCATCTTATTACTAGGGATCTGAGTTTAACGTTATACGGAGTAGTACTGTTTTTGTTGCTACTTTCAGAATGTGTTTTGTAAAATGTAGTCTTTGTGTTAAATTTTATCTACGGTGAAGCTTTATAGTTTTATAATCATAAACCGCAGATGCATATAACTTGCCAAAACCTTCTATTGTATACTCAGCATAGTTCCCGATGTGCAAACATACAATTGATGGCTGTTTGTGTGGCTGTTTATCCGTGTTTTGTTTATTGAGTAATCAAATGCCATCCACTGTTTTCATTAGTGTTCCACATCATCTCAACCACAGGAAAATACTCACTATCTTACTTGTGACTTGGTCTTGTTGCTCTACAGGAGGAGTCTTCAAACTGGAGCTATTTTTGCCGGAAGAATACCCAATGGCTGCCCCCAAGGTACATGACTATGTGTGTTAGCAAGGATATACTGATATATTTTCGTGGCCCTATAAAGCTATTACTATTACGAGGTTGGGTGTTCTTATTGAGAGGGTTACGGCTGTTGCAACTAATATTAACCCTTGATTGGTGTTCTTTGCTCATTGGCCTTTATTATGTTGTGAACTGCATTCGACTTGTATGCAAAACTTTGGAGATGATGTTTTAGAGCACGTATGTCCAGGGTAGTCAAATATTACATTTATCTGCCTGATGTTATTCATTAGTACTACACTCTAAGCCCAAGTAGACCGAAGGATATAAGAAAGAAGCTTCAGGGTTTTAGTAAGGATTCATAGGAGGGAAACGAGAAGAAATAGGAAGAGGTAGGTGAGACAGAGAGAGTTGTGGTGGTTGTTTATTAAGGCATATTAACTGGTGCAAGGGAGAGGATGCACTTGTGGTGCAGGGGAGCAAACCCATTAAATTTTGATGTCTTCTCAATTATCTCTCTCTTTTGTTATCACCTCTTGAATACATGTAAATAAGTGCATTAAATTTGGTGAACTGCTAATTTACATTATATATCTTTCTGACGGTGTCTTCATTACAAGCCAGTAATATATGTGGTAGCCTGATGTATGAAATAACTGATGTTTTGCATGGTTGCCCATATTTGTTTCTGACCGTCTACCTTTGGCTTTACAGGTTCGGTTTCTTACAAAAATCTACCATCCCAACATTGATAAGGTTCGTCATACCCAAATCGGTGTTTCAGTTTATGACAGTTTGACGTTTCTCCTTATTTCATACTATTAGCCTTATCCATGCAGCTTGGCAGGATATGTCTTGATATACTTAAAGACAAATGGAGCCCGGCTCTCCAGATTCGCACAGTACTCTTGAGGTAAAATGATTTCTGATTACGCAGCTGTATAATCATCTTATATTCATATTACTAGGGATCTGAGTTTAATGTTTTAGTAACGCAACTGTGAAGGGATTAGAAATATGATAGATGTTTTGCAAATTTTCATACTATACATCTCTCACATTACAAGCTGCTAAACACTCGAACATCTGTCCTTTTCTAATTGGAACTGACAAGATTTACCAAACATCTGATTATTACAGTTATAAACAACAAAAGCACGTCCAAAAACAACTGGAAATACAATACCTGAATCTGAACTTTTACTAAGTATTACATATCCCTTTAGAAATGCGCCATAAACACCTTTTGGACTTTTACCACTCTCATTCTGCTGACATTTTTTGGGGACCTAATTTATCTTTGAACCACATGTAGCATTCAAGCACTTTTGAGTGCTCCAAATCCAGATGATCCGCTATCTGAGAATGTAGCAAAGCACTGGAAAGCAAATGAAGCTGAAGCTGTTGAAACAGGTATGTTTAGTAGTAATATTTGGTTAATTTGATTGCCCTACTTTACTAATACTATGTAATTTTCTTTTTATAAAACCTGCAGCAAAGGAATGGACCAACTTGTACGCCAGTGGCACCTAAAGCAGACGTACGCTACTTGCCCCTATGTTGCTGCACGAAATTACTTGTATAATTGGATATTGATGCTGAAATTACTGTTAGGATTTCTTAGCAACTGGGAAAAAAGTTTCCTGCTTGCTGATAGTCCTGGATGATATTGCCTCATTGTTAAGGTTTAATGAAACGTTTATCTATGCACATACAGTATAGTTTGGCAGTTACAATGAAAGAAGCCAACTGTCATGGTGGCTCTAGGGGTGAGCATATGTCCAAGACCGGACCGGACCGAGGACCGAAATGGTCCGTAATGCCGGACCGGACCGAAATGGTACGGTCCGGTCCGGGTCGGTCTTCGGTCCGGTCCGGTCCTACACGGCATTATCATCAGGTTTTTGGTCGGACCGGACCGGACCGAGGACCGAACTGGTCCAAAATGTCGGACCGCGGACCGGACCGAAATAACTTAGGTCCTGTCTTCCGGTCCGGTCCGGTCCGGTCGACGGTCCGGTATGCTCACCCCTAGGTGGCTCTTGAATTGCTAGCGGGCTGGGTCAGTTGAGTGAACTAGCCTGCCAACGCTTTTTCTCTGGCTTTTTCGATTATTTTGGATTTTGCATATAACGACCTTGTCATAAAAGGCAAAGCCACATCTAAGAGCATGTCTAACATTATCAGTATTAGGGACGTACCTTAGGTTATCGACCCACTTTTTTATCTTTCTGAAAACGACCTAAGTTTTTTCGACAAAATGCCTTATTTTGACATTATCTTTGCTGCGCTATATGTGGAGATGGATGAATATGCTGTTTGCTTGGTTGTAGAGGCGAATGTGGTGCTTTATGGTGGACCGGCTTGTCATGGTGGTGATGATTGAAGCCGTTGCTGAATGAATTGGTGTTCTGAAATGAAAGACGAGTCTGGTTATAAGCAAATGATTTAAAACTAGTTTATTTATTCAGCCTTTAGCAAATACGGAGTAATGAAGATGAGTGAATGTGAGTTAAAAAACTGTTAACTTGATTTTACTATTCATTTCACGGGAATAGGTCTACTAAGAAGAGAAAATAAAATAAGAAGAATTAGAAATGTTTTTAGCCACACATTTCAAATAAAGGAGAATTTTATAAAAGATGCATATGTTTTTGTAGGTGCATATGAAATGTGCTGGTTATTTCTCATCTTTCACATTTTACTTTTATTTCTCATTTGTTTCTTACTTTTCATATCACATATCTTTATGTGTCCCAAGTCAAGTCATACATAACTTTTTCTTAAGCTTGTGAGTGTTTATTTATGATTTTTTTAAATGTATGAGCTTTTGAAAGCTTATGGCTTTTTAAAGCTTTCATAACTTGTGTGCCAAACGACATTTATTTTACGATTTTAAAAGTAAGCAGCCAAAAAATATTACACTGTTTGGATTACCTACTTGTTTATGTTTATAAGCTTATTTGATTTTATAAACGGAAATTGTGTGGTTTTCAAACTTATCAAGTAGAGTTTTATAGTTTTATGGTTTTTAAGTACGTACTACTATAAGATTATTCTAATAAGCTCGTAAGCATAAACAAATGAGCTTACGAGCTTCTCCTAATTCAAACACCTTTAAGAGCGTTGGGTACCGTAACGCCGTGGGGTCCGGTGTTAACGCCGTGGCCGGCGTTACGGTACCGTGGAGGTGAAATTGACGACGGCGTTGGTGGCCAAGTTGACACACCAACGCCTCGAGGCTTGTTTTGTTAAAAAAAAAAGTTTTTTTAAAAAAATTTGAAAATGGCTATTTTAGCCGGTTTTTAAAAAAAATTATTTTTGTTTAAAAACAGCCGGTAACGGCTAGTTATTTTTGGAGGAGTTGCGATTTCTCGCCCTTAGCACGAAGGATTTGTCGGACGACGACGCGTTTTGGATCTTGCGGAAAAAAAATCAAATCAAAGCCAAGTTACGCGCCGAAATGCCGATGGAACCGAACAACGAAGACGACTCTGACGAGTAGTTTTTTTTAATAAAATTCGAATGTTTTAGTTTTAAGTTTGAGTAATTTTTTTTAATTTTTTATTTCCAGTTGTTATTTTTTTTTTAGGAATTGTAATTTTAATTTTTAATGAATGAAAATGAATTTATTTAGTTTTAAAAGTGATGAAAAAAAATAAAATAATGAGTCCCAAAAAGTGGTGTTATTGAGTTATGGTTACCTGGGTTTTTTTGAATGTAAATGTGAATGTGAAAAAGCTGACGCGGCGGCTCAAAACTTGGTGTTACCAAGTTATGGTACCTAGAGCTCTAAGTACGTATGAGATTATCTTAATCATTCATTACATATTCAATTTTAATTTACAAAATTAATACAAAATATCATTTTATGTTTTACATCAACATAAATATAAAATAACTTTGTAAAGAATTTAAACTAATTTTACTCGTACAGGTAAAAATATTTCTATGGTCATATAACATGTACATCAAACCACTAGAATATAAAAAGTGTTAGCTTTTTTTACCTTCTAAAGCTAATTATCGCTCGAGGTAGGCAATGAGTCTCTCGAGCGATAATGTCGGATCTCTTGTACATTTCATAAGTTCACCAGCAACTTCAGCAGGTGTCACATTTACATATTCCAGTAACTCGTTAACACGCTCAAATAGCCTATGATCTTCGATGTCCAAATAATTGAAAGCTAATTGTTTAAACACCAGAAATGTACAATAGGGCATATGAATATGCATGTCCATACGACCAGGTCGAAGTAACGTGTAGTCCACGTTATCGATACATTTGGTCGTGAAAACGAATATCCGTTCTTCTCCGCAGCACGACCACATCCCGTCCATGAACTTCAGCAATCTCGAAAATGTATCTTTTCGGTTTTGAACATTTTGACACTCGTCAAAATCTTCGAAAACAAGTATTGATTTACTAGGAATTTCTAGTAAAATGTTTTTAAGTTGCGAGTCGGAATCAACATTGGAAAGGTCTATATCGTATACGTCGTAATTTAAGTAATTAGCGATGGATGATATCAAACTCGATTTTCCTGTACCTGAAGGACCGTGAATCAAATACCCGCGTTTCCATGCCTTGCCAATTCGTCGATAGTATTCTTTTCCATTCTTAAAGTTGTTTAAGTCCTCGATAATCGACTTCTTTAGCTCTGGCTCGATCGCTAGGGTTTTGAACGTCATCGGGTTATCAAGAATGACGGTTTTAGGTTCGTGACACTTATCATCGATCATATGAAATTTTAACCCACTTTCTTCCGATTTAATAGCATCGGATTGCTCCAAAACGTACGGTAAGTACGACTCGAGTATCATGAATCGATGTCGATTGTGGAAAGTTAGTTCATAAGATGACCCGATTTTCGACCATTTAACCTGAACCCCATCAAATTCATCGAATATTTCTTCGTTTTCGTTTAGCTTAACCGATAAATTTTCCTTGCTTTTGCACACGTTAATCTTCCGAACGGATGATTCGTTCACTTTCGTTGTCAAATAGGTCTCGACCGCTTTGAACATTTCGTCTTGAACGTTCGATTGAGGTTGGTATTCATCTATAACAACTGTAAACTGGCTGTCGTTGTTAAGGATTATTTTTTTCATTTCGTGGATGTAATAGTCTTGGTACTCTCTTGGAATAAATTCATCGGCAAGGGCACGGAATTCTTTACCAACGGTTAGTACATCATTCGCGACACTTCGTGTGAGCATCGCGAAAGCGGCAAAAGAAGCAACTGTCAAAATACTACTAACATTTTAGTATCCAAATATATGTGACTAAATATAAAACAAAGTTAAGGTTTAGGAAATACGTACCGTAGGATGAGGGGTGACGATAACTGGCGTTTGGGATCTGAACCCGGTTTGATTTGTTGATCTGGTTTGGTTTCGGGTTTGGATTCGCGTCGAGTGAATTTAGGGCCATTGGTCCCCTTAGAAACAAGCGTGATGGGTTCGAACCATGGGTGCATCCACTACAATTGCAATGAAAAATATGTCAAGAGTTTTCTGTTGACGTGTTATTTCAATAATTAATGCCCAAAGCGTAAACTAAATACTAACTTAAAGACAAAGAGCCAAAACCAAACTTAACGTTAAATGATACATAAACCAAACGTGTGCCAACTATCACGTACGTACAAATGAAACATGTCATATATTCCAAACTGAAAGTGATGACAACATGGATAACCTTTGATTTTATCCTATTCTTGGTACTAGCTAGAACTCGATCTTCATAATCTACAAACTATGTACACCACCTATTCAGATAACAAACCGAATGGCCTAGTGACAAAGCGCTTGTGACGGTCACTCTAAAATGTGTGAGGTCGCAAGTACAATTTCTGCTAAGTGAAACGACCCTCGCCACACAACTTCCTGAAAATGGAGGCTAGGCTTTACCCGGTTTGAAGCTGTGTGGCGGCGGGTTAGATCAAACCTAGTGGATTAGTCGGCCAAAAGGTCAGAAAGCACGGTTAACAAAGAAACACCAAATAGTATAATACGTTTTATAAGATACAAATATAGCACAATAAAGATAACAAAACTAGCTGTTACTACTGTTCAGGTAATCTGACCCACGATTTCTAAGTTATAGCGATCGAACAACCATCAAGGCATCAACGGCTTCAGATCTGCTAGATATTGCGAACATTAGAATCAAGATCACTAAATATGCAACTATGACCATCGATTCTTCATTTACGTGTTCCAGAATTCTAGCTAGGACCGATGTAGGGACTTGTCATGGAAACAAGATCGATATATGAAAGTAACACTACTACATGCAACATATATGACCAACGATTAAATTTGCGTTTTGAAAGTACGTCTAGCAAGGGTATTGGAACTTGTCATGGAAATAAGATTTGGAATTCATACTCGTGATTTTTAAAAAATCAACGGTACCCAATCCTGTCTTCACGGGGGTAATAGAGGAGGTGAGATGTAGACAGTCTTAGCCCTACCTGAAGGTAGAGAGAACTCTGGCCTTTTTGCAGGGAGTGAGGTCCTCAGCTCATGATTTTTGGATAACCTAAACAACCTTGGCTAACTAAGCCGGACAAAGGGTTATTGAGGATAATCTAACATGTGTGTTTTCAGGAGTCTAGCTCGGGCCTTAACACGTAACTTAAGAAAACTATACATGTGTTTACGGAGGTTCACTTGCGCTAACTCCATGTTATCCAAAGGGTAGTTGAAAAGGGTAATCACCTTGAGATTAGTCGGCTTCGAAACCCAGATTACCCTAAAAAAAGAGTCTAGCTACGGCCTTAACGTGTAATTAACTTGAGAAGGTGAGAAGTAGATTTAGCAAAATATTAAACCTGTTGATCATCTTCATGTAAGGGAAAGCCATATATATGATATGATGTACCACCTTCTTCTTAATTCTTCTTCTTGTTACTATTTCTGAATGTTCCTCTTTGTTTGGTGTTTTTGATTTCAAAATAATAATAATAACTTGTGGATTGAGATGTGTTTATTTATATAAAGGGTATTGGTTAAGGTTTGATCCAAGAAAGGAAAGACAAAAAGCAAAAACAAGAAAAACAGAAAGCATTTAAGCTTTGGTTACTTGCCTTTAAGAGAAAACAAAAAACAAACTTCAATTTCATCACACAAATCTCAAAGTGTTTTGTCAAGTATTGCGCTTCAAATTTCCGTTGCTCTTGTCTTATCTGACAACTTCCAATACTAAGGACAGTTAAATTTGTTTTCGTGTCCTTTCTATATCATATATCGATCAGTTACGTCGTGTTAAAGACTATATCGTATGACGTAAATAAGTGTTGTCATTAAAGTGCCGTCTCTAAGTTTTGGAAGCACCGTGCAAAATATATAATTCGTGTTAGCACCGGATATAGCCATGTAGTATTAGCTTCGGATATAGCCGATACTAGTCATTTTAATCCTCGTATACGGATTTAATTATTTATATTGTTGTTAACTTAATTCTTAATTATGTAGAAAACAAGACTCATTAAGCTAGGTTACTAAGTTAATAAGTTTGTTGCGAATACTTTCGCGTGCACAGCCCCTTGTGTATGTTTTCAAGATAAGTCATGTTATGGTCACAATAAGCTATAAATTAATTGGGTGGATTACATTCAATCACGGAATAAAACGATTATTATATACTCCCTCCGTCCCTAAATAAGTGTCCACTATTGACTTTTAAAGTCTTTTTCCATCAACTTTGACTTTAAATTATTTTGTTTGTGTTATATAATACTTAATGAAAGTTACATCAATGAAAATACATGTAAAACCCGATTCATTCATATATTTTGCATCAAGTATTATATAACACAAAAAGACATAGTTAAGGTCAAAGTTGTTGAAAAATGACTTCGAAAGTCAAAAGTGGACACTTATTTAGAGACGGAGGGAGTATAAGCTAAGCAAGTCTTATTTTATAATTATTCCCTTGACTACATGGTCCATTATATTGGTCATGCAAAGTTGATCATAAACAGGAAGTCAAATATTATATAAAAATGAAGGTTCCCTTGACTACATGGTCCATTATATTGGTCATGCAAAGTTGATCATAAACAGGAAGTCAAATATTATATAAAAATGAAGGTTAATATATAGATATTGAGCTTTCATTTTGTTCATTTAATTTACTAAACTTATAAAAAACATTTTTTAATGTTAATTTGAGTGACTTGGATATATATTTTTAAATAAATTAACTAACATAAATGTCGTGTTTTTATAAGTTCAATATCTTAGACGAATAATTTTTATAAGTTCAGTTACCTTAATTGGCATGTTTTATAAGTTCGGTAACCTAAGTGAACAAAATGAAAGTTCAATAACTTCGACGAACTTTTTGAAAAGTTTAGTAACATATTTGTATATTAATCCTAGAATAAATAGAGGTGAACATGAGGGTTCACGGGAACCTAATGGATATTTGCCATCTAGTCTAATGTTCGTTACTCTTAATAAAAAATTATGTGCACCCGATGATTTATAGTCTTGGGTCGGTCTTTTTAAATGATATTTATTTTAAACTCACATAGGCACATACTTGCAGTATGTACTCGTACTAAAAACATTTGTTTTAATGAAATTTCTGGTAATTATAGTGACAGATGTAAAAAGGTCATTTGTTAGGTAACATGATTAACGAAGATTTCGAGGCGATAAAAAGACTCGTAAAAGGCTTAGAGCCAGTCGTATAATTGGAAAACGTACAAGAATGTGATTCCTAGATGTATACACAATGTTACGAAAAAGGAAAACGAAGTAGCATAGGGGACCAATAATTCCGTGCAAGTAAAATCAATTATTGGTTTATGCCTCAAACGTACACCCAATCAAAACATTTCATTTTAAGTGTGTTTGGCAAAAATAACATTATTACTTTATTAATGAGCAGTAAACAATATCTGCCAATAGTAGCTGTATCTTTCTATAAAAACGTAGTTGAAATCATAATGTGTAAAAAAAACTCCTAAATGCTCAACGCTCTTAAATGCTACTTCATAGAGCGTTAAAAAATGAGCATTCCGAAAACAAAGGTAAAAACTACTTGCTGCTTTAAGAATCATAACGCTCGACGCTCACAACTCTTAAATGTTTCTATATGCTACGTGCCAAACACACCATTATCAAATTCATAAAAGAACAATCTTAATAAAAGAAATCTTAGTTTTAAAAAAATGTGCCTCTCAAAAATCTATACCACATAACTAACCATCAATTAGGCATACACGATTTTAACCCATGGAATACAAGAATTTATACGGCATGATTGATCATGTCGATTTTAACCCATGAAATACTGGAATCGATACCGCATGACTAATCATCAGTTAAACATTAAAGGATCTCAATTTACGACACGAAAATATGTGCCACGCGTCATCATAAGAAACCAACAAATTACGGCCTCGCGCGTGGCTTCTCACCTCCCTCAAACAAGCAAAACCAAGTAAACGATAATTTAGGCAATTAACCCTATAAAATCCATATGTCTACATCTTTAACTAGGTGTGATAGATTTAGATAAAGATGTGAATCAAAACCAGACATTATCGTTTACGAAACAAAGTCTAAACATTAATTAGTGCCATTGCAAATGAAACAAGTAATTCTTACCTTTCAAACCCATCGCCATCATTGATTATCTAGAAAAGACTCCATTATAATCAAACTATCGATCTCCAAACGTTATATCATGGATCTAATACAACACAATTGACACGAACAAGTAACAACCAACATTCCTCGCACGTGTTGGAACAATAAGATCAACACGAGAGTAGATATCCGATACGAAAGCTCATTGACACCCAAAAAGATTTATAAAATCAATATAATACCAAACTAGGTTGGGAAAGAAGCAAACCAAGAAGACTAATTTAAATGAAAAGACAAACAGCGAGGATGAATAAGTGACTCGAATCATTTAATGAAAAGCTAAACAAACAAAGACAAACAGTCTGAATGAATTAAGTGACTAAAACCATTTAATAAAACCAAACAAACAAAGGCTAAAACCAATCTCAAATCACTGCAATAGAATTCAGGCTTACAAATAACATACATGGTCCTTTTGTGGTCCACTTGTTGAAGGTTGCAAGGACGTCTCACAAATTTACTGCACGGAAAAACATAAATTCAATAGAAGAAAATAAGATGTGAATTTGAAATATTGTAACAGGTCATTCTATATCGTTTAAACCAAGTAAAGAATCCACAATCACATATTCATTTATGTAAGTTGTAACTTCATGTAAATGGGACTAACAAGCTGAAATTTCTAGTTCGTAATATCACATATTATCTCAAACAGGTAAAATGGAAGTTTCAATCAAAGGTAATGGTTTTAAAAAGCGTATCAAGAGTCACATGCTTTTCCCCAAGTTTGAGAAAGGGAAATCTAATTGAGTACGATATCCTAAGGTATTTTAAAACAACCTTGCGCCTTACAATAAACACCTGTCAACTATAAATCAGAAAAAGTTAGAAGGTATACGAGTAACTTATAGATACCCACTTGAACCTCCCCTTTCCGGAAACTGAAGGAAAGCATGGAAACTTGATAAACTTTACAAAAGCAGCATTGATTTTGATAAAAACTCTAGAATGGTTCAGAGAATAAATTACTAAAAAGGATATGGGTGGAATGAAAGCGTCAAAAGTGCATTTTAATGCATACTAAAACTTAGTAATGTTTTGTTAAAAAAACTCAAATTGTAACTGTATAATATAGTTTTTGCAATCACATTGCACAATAATATTCAACCCATTTTGATGTGTTATCCCCAACCGCCTATCCCGTTTATTTTTCCACTTCAAATGAAAATGTCAAGTTGTCAACAAGTTCGAACAAATGAAGGTGGATCAGTATGATTGTGTATTGCTTACCTCAGCATCTTCTGCACCAGATTTGGTAATCTCCATCTTTTGGTCTTCTGCAAATGGTAGATGTAGCAGTAAATAAGAGCATACGAATCCACCTCATATTATAGTCATTTTTTTTTGTATATTTAAGTCATTAAAAGATGGCTTTGTGCCATGTTTGGGTCATTTTGTAACCCTCTTAACATTATATAAATTGGCATTTTTAGACATAACAAATATGATATTTTAGAGCCAGTTTTGATGGTGCTTGTGTAAATAATTTAATAATTTTAATCGTAGTATGCAAAATACCTCCATCCTCTGGAATGTCAGAAGTCCACAAAGTGAGGTTGTCCCTAAGAAGCTGCATAATTAAAGTGCTATCTTTGTACGATTCCTCACTCAGGGAATCAAGCTCTGAGATAGCTTCATCAAAAGCTTGTTTTGCCAAGTGGCAGGCCCTAACACAAGTCAAAGTAGAAACAAAAGATACACAAGTTAGCACATTGTTGAATATAACTGTGAAAGTATCGAGGCATAAAGAGTTTAAAACAAACCTTTCAGGAGAGTTCATAATCTCGTAATAGAACACGGAGAAGTTCAAAGCCAAACCCAAACGAATGGGGTGGGTAGGAGATAAATCAGCTTCTGCTGTGGTGGAAGCCAACTGTAAACAGAACATATAACTGGTTAGTAAATTGAGAATGTAAAATTAACAACCAAGCTTGTAAAACTGCTTTATGCGGGCTTAATAATCTTTTTGTGTCGTAGGCAAGTAGGCAACAAAAGAAGAGTTTATACAACCATAAACAAGATGAACGATGAAAGTGGATCACCATAAAGCCAGATACAACATATAATATCAGATATCATTATGAAAGCCTATTGACGTGGATTGTAGGTGATTGTGTGCATAATTAATATTGAGATCGGATCCAGGAATCTTAACCATGGATAGCACAAATGATTAACATATTACTCCCAAATTACATTAAAAATGAACTTAGATGGTTAAAAGAGAATGAAAATAAAAATTGAGACTTAATTCTACAGCTGAACCTATAATCTAATCTGTGGACCGATCCAGAAAATTATAACAATGATTTATTAACAATGAAAAAGTGTGGACCAATTCTGAAAATTCGACAGCTGAATTATCAAAAAAAGGAAGTGATTTGCAAGATTTGAACAAATGAACCTAGGTGGGCAAAGAACGCGTGTCTTCTTAGCAATGCCCAAAATAGTAAGATACCACTCCTCAAGCACCGCAACATATCAAACACTCGTCGTTTTATATAAACTGGTTTATATTAGTACATTAGTTAAAGTCAGATGCGACTTATTTGTGATATCATTCTAAAAACAAAACATTACCTTTAACATAAATAAGTATTGGGGGGGGGGGGGGGGGGGGTTTTTTTCTAAAAAATACATCCATACGCCTAAAACCATAGAATCGTAATAGCTTATCCAACACTCGTGGCAGTACATAATTTCCCCCCTACCAACTTCACGGGGGGGGGGGGGGGAGATATGGCGAGGTATAAAAAATATAACGAACACTCATGAACACAAACCCCAATCCACGTCCTCCCCCTAGATCACCCAAATGCCATCAACCTCCAACGGGCTCCCTCCCCCTCAATATGCCACACCCACCCCTACCCCCACCACAAAGTCAAAACCGCTCGCCACCCGCGCAACACCCCCCCCCCCACCCACCTCCCACCCTCCCTCACCCTCCCCACCCTACTCCCCCAAACACACCCCTCCGTCCGATAGATCATATTACTCCCAAATTACATTAAACTGGTTTATACACATGTCAACGTATCACCATCTAACAGGAAATCTTTGGTTTTGCATTTCGTGGGCAAGTCACATGTATCACAAGCTACACAGAGCTATAACATAAATCCACCCGTATATAAAGAGCGTACAATTCACAGTTTTTCCGTTTTTAAATATACATCAAAAATTTTGCGCATACAAAGGGTACAGCAAATTTTGAAAGATAAATAAGTAGGCTTAAAACCAATCGCCATCATATGGTAAAGCAGAAATTACACTACGTATGGCTACTTACTTGATAAGCCTTGAGTGACTGGTCAGCTGCCTCTTTCTTATCATTACCAGACTTGAACTCTGCGAGATACCTATAATAATCTCCTTTCCTGCACACAATCAAAATCCACCAACAAATCATTAGAGCATACTAACTTAAGCACTATAATCATGGGACACAATCTAACAGATAACGACATCTTAGACCCTAAAATTAAGCAAAATCAGTACCTTTTTGTTAAAATTTCTATATAAAAGAACACACTCACATTTTGTAGTAGAAAACGGTAGACTCTCCAGCAGATGAGGATGGAATCAGATGCTCATCAATCACAATCATGATATCACCACAAATGTCAGTCAATTCGGTTTCAACCTTTTGCCTATATTCCTTAATTCGCTTTACGTTAACTTCATTGCCTCTGGATTCTTCCTTCTGCTCAATTGAAGACAATATTCTCCACGAAGCCCTACGTGAACCCACCACGTTCTTGTATCCAACTGAGAGGAGGTTCCTTTCTTCAACAGTCAATTCAACATCCAACAATGCTACCTTCTTCATAGCATCCACCATTTCTACAAGTTCAATGATATAATTAAACGCAAGATCAAAGTACAACTTAAACAATGAATCAAATCAATGTTGCAAAAATCGCTAGGCGCTAGTCGGCGATCGACCACCTTCGAGGCAGAATTCGCCTAGGCGCCACCTAAGCGGATTGGAATTTTATATATATAAGTAAATAATATGTTAACATAACAAAATAGTTTTAATTTCAAATAGTTCAAAGTTAACATAGTTTGAAGTTGCAAAATAAACCTAACAATTCAATACTTAAAACTTCAAACGTTAACATATTACTTCAAATACTTCAAATATAAATATCAAATTGATGCTTGATCCTCATCTTGTCCATATTGTTCAAATCAGTGAGAATCACGTTCGAATTTCATATGAAAGACCCAGACTTTGTGTTTACAATAGATGCTTTTTCTTTTGTGTTAAGAACTTAAGATGTTATGATAAAATAAATATGGGTTGGGTATATTGAAATGAAAACCCCTAATTTTTAGTTAAAAAACGGTGACTTTTGGTTGACTTTCGTTGACTGCCTAGCTCCGCCAAGGCGGATGTTTGACCGCCTTTTGACTTTTCCGCCTAGTTTGGCCGATTTGCCATAAATCGAGGCGGTGTATGCCCGCCTAGCCCGCTTTTTACAACACTGACTTCTATAAATACAAAATCTAGGTTTACAAGTGATAATCCAAACAATAACTTCATATAAATAATCTTCTATGATTTGTAATTCTGTAACAAGGTCGGTGTGTGGAGAATAAATATCTTTTGTTGTTTAATCCCTTGAAAACCACCCACTATGGCACGATATATTGTACTGCGACATTTCCCGAATGTGTAAATCAGCATATGCTCTTAATATCCCTGAAATCTCAACATCTGGTTTAATCTCCATTTCAAGCTAACAATAGATATCAATAACTGTCCATAGTTATTACTTATTACCCATCAACGATTTATGATAATTAAAGATAGTAATTCAATAACTTTCACACCTCCTACCTGTCACCGATTTAACATTTAAGATAGTAATTCGATAACTTTTTGTAGCTCCTACCCGTCACCGATTTAACATTTAAGATAGTAATTCAATAACTTTCAATAGCTCCTACCCGTCACCGATTTAACATTTAAGATAGCAATTTAATAACTATTCGTAGAGCCTACCGCCTACCCGTCACTGATTTAAGATAGAGATTCAATAACTTTCATGGTTCCTACCCAACAACGATCTAGATAGACACCTTGGCTACTTCTCACATATATTAAGATTGTAATTCGAATGAAGAAAATCACTCATTTGTTGTTTAATAGTCATTAATAAAACTTAATAACATCCACAACTTGCACACAGATTATACATGTAGTATGTCATAAACAATTCAATTTGAAAGCAAATTAAAATCTCACATCAACAACAAAATTCAATAACATTCCCAAACTCCACAAGCAAATTATAAACTTATTCATTACTTAACCAAACTAAAACTATATCAAATTTCAGTAACATCCACAGCTCACACAAACCGTTTGTATATTTACACAATATAACTCAGAATCTACTCAATTCGGTTTATAACCTAATTAAACCTCAAATAATTAACAAACTTCAATAAGCTGATTACATATATGTACATGAGAGAACTTACTTGATACATCATTCATTATATAGGGGGTGTTTGTTTCGGCTTATATAGCCGGCTTAAGGCTTATGTTTCATAAGCTCACTTTTCGTGGCTTGTTTTGAAACTTTTCGGCTTATATAAGTTCATTTCATTATGTCATAATGAACTTATATAAGCCGAAAAGTTTCAAAATAAACATAAGCCCAAAACCAAATAAACCATAAGTGATAAGCCGGGTATATAATCCGAAACAAACACCTCCTTAACCTATTAAAAACCTGAAATCTAATCAACAATTTTCGATAAAACTCACTAATTAAAAAATAATATACTCAACTCAGATTTGAAACCTAACTAGATTCGCAAACCGTCAATGAATATTATTTCACATAATTAACGACTATAAGTAGACAATAATATCTAGTGAATTCGATTTGAAAGCTAATTAAATTCAACAAAATACGATATGAATCACAAATTTAACAGATAAATTACATATCTACAAAAAATTTACTCAATTCAAAATGTAACCTAACTAAAACTTAAAATGATCAGTAGTGAATGTAACAAGAGATCTATAAAAAAGAAGGTTATACCGTCATAACGTTCAGCTTGTTCAGCAAGCTTGGCGACGTAGATGAAGGTGTCACGATCAGTTGAAGAAGCCATCGATCGATTACTTTTTAGTTTTACTTACTCTCTGTCTGTGTTTTTTTTTTGTGAATGAAAAACGAGTGAAAAGATGAGTGAATGAGAGCGACTTTTCTTGTGTGTGGGGGTTTTGGGGTTATTTCTTTTCACACTAGAAAGAAAACGAAATGGTGGTGTTCTCGAGTAGTATTTATAAAAAAATGAAAGAAAATTTAGTGTTATTTTGTTGATTATTAAAATAAAGTGTTTTCTTATAATTTTGAAAGAAATGTGTTTACTTTACTTTTTTTAATGAAAAAACTCAAAAACACAGTGGAAAAACCATCCCTTTGTTACGGCTATTACAATTTTTTAGTTTTTTTTTCATGCCATCTACATACCATTCTCTAAGCACACTAACGCGACTTACATATTTTTTTGTTATCTTTTTTAATTTTGTTTAACAATAAAATTAAGATTTGTTAATAATAACAAACATTACATAATAATTCAAACAGAATTAAAAACATTACAATAAAACTTCAAATAAAATGACTAATTAGTGTTGATTTGATCGACGTCAAATGTGTTCCACTAAATCAGTTTTTAACCTTAGATGAGTTGTTTTGTCGTGCATCTCTCGAATAATTTGTGACGTTTCTTGATGCGTTCGTACTAGATTATCATCACGATGTTGCTCATCTGGAAAACATTTCGGAGAGATAGCCTGCTCAGAATCATGTAAAATCATATTATGTAATATGATGCATGTGTATATTATATCCGTTATCTTACTTGGCGTCATCCCTCGAGCAGACTATTTAAGTATCTTCCACCTTTTCTTTAAGACACCAAAAGCTCGTTCCACATATTTCCATGTTGCTTCGTGTGTGGTCTTATACATTATTCGTTTGTGATCATTCAACCCAGGATTTCAAATGGGCTTCATAAGAACGGACCATTCCAGATATATCTCGTCAATTAGATAATATTCCATTTTATAAGCCACGACGTTAGCCACAAATGGAACATCTGGTGCTTTCCCGGATTTGAGATCATTGAAAATATGGTATTGCCGTAAAACGTTCACTTTGTTGTTCATCTCTGAGACACCAAAGAACGCATGCCAAATCCATAAGTCTTGGGAGGTAATCTCTTCCAATAAAATGAATGGATCTGCCCTGTGATTACGCCTACAAAATTAAGCTTTTCATGCAATTGAGCAATTCTCCTACGACCGATCCATACAATTAATGTTTTCTATTGATGTGTCGTTGTGCGTAGGTATTATTTATTATCAAGTTTTACTATTTATATTTTGCCGACTATACCTAAAACAACACTAACGGGCAGTGTACCCAGTCAGTTGTAGTTTCGTTGGTAAGTAGGGTGTCGATCACTAAGAGCGAAAGAGTTAATACTTAAGTCTACCAGTATTTTAGTTGTCTAAGTTAGTCCTAATTTATTCTATGTTATACCTAAGTTAAACCTAAAACTAACGCAAAAAGGGGGTGTTTCAGCCTGAGAGACTAGCATGAGTTTTGGTTTACCTAAACTGAGATTGGGCGATTAACACACACAAGCTGATATTTAGAAGATAGAGACGCGGTCAAGCCTATTGTAAGGAAAACGTATTAACCATATTTATTCTAATAAAACGCAGGTTTTAGTTTATAAGTGCAATGATTGTCTTATCTCATTGTTGATATATCATTCCTAGATTTAGGCGGTACTTCTTCCTAAAACCTATACATGGCAATTCTGTCACAATTAACCACATCCGCATAAAGCAATCACGGTTGATTATAATCTATCTTAGGAGACAATAATGGTGATCTTACTGAATCATAGCTCATCGAGACTTTACTAACTTACTGCTTAACGGCTCTTTATATACTAGTAGTCCACTGTCCAAATCTTTACCCAATGAATCAGAACGTTATTTGTTGATCCTAGGTCACCTGTTAGTCCAACTTGTTCATTAAACCAAAGGCAAAGACAGGTCAATATTTGTGATCCTATTACTTTAGATATATAAATCGTAATATGGAGAGCTATCTCGGCATCTAGTCCACTTGGTCCGCTTTCTAGATCCAGTTGAATGATAGGTCGCATACTTAAGCACATAAACGAGTATAAATTGATAAACATAAAGCAACACGCAACTTATAAGAAGCAATCGAGATAAACATAAACCAAACGTTAAATTATCATAAACATGGCTAATACCTTAATAACCATTGTAACGAATATAAATGTCATAGACGAACGATTAAGGTAACCTAACCAAGTTAATGAATGATACCAAACCGAACGCGTATTTAGAGTATAAGAATTTACAAGGGTTTTCCTATGGATTGAAGGGCGTTGCGAGACCTTCGTAGCTTCTCTTTTCTTCTAAAAGTCGAACCTGGTTCTTAATGCCTTCTTCTCAGTCTTCGGTATAAAAACTGCACACTAAATTTGTATTTAAGGCTCGATATTTATAGCCTTTGGAATTCAGTCGATACGCCATATTGGAAGTAGTCAATACGGCGTATCAAGGTTTTCTTGGAGTGGGGACCACGATAGATATCTTCCAGAATCTTTCATGAACCGCCAATGAATACGGCGTATGAGTCTTCATGGATACGGCGTATTGATCTTCAAATCTTCGTGGTTTCTTGTGAATTTCACGCGCAGATACGCCGTACCTTCCTTGATGAAAATGACGTATTGGTTGTCAGATCAGCAATCTTCAAGATTTCTTCGTTTAAGTTCCAAAATGCGCGCCTTTTAGTTAAACTTCACCAATTGCTCCATATTTACTGCAAATAACGAATATAATCAATTAAGTACCAATTCATGCATAAAATTATATAGAACGAGCAATTTAGCTGGGATAAATGATGCTATAAAAGTGACGTTATTTGATGTCATCAAATATCCCCCCACTTGAATCATACTTGTCCTCAAGTAGACTTTAGAAAACTTATGAAAATGTATCCCAACTTGAGTTTAGGATTTTTCCTTTAAGCAACTTTTTTGTTTAATTACTAGCACACAACCAAACACCTCATGAATAGGGAAAATGAAAACACTCAAATCACTCAGCTAATCTATGTGGTAACATTCAACTAATTTGCTCAATTGCTCGGTCGTGACGAGTATTCTATCATAAGCTTGGTAAGGATACACATCTCCATCACTAAAGCTAAGGAGTGACAAGTCTAAAAGGGTAAATTGGGTTAAGGTTTAAGGGTTGATCATTCTTTCCAATCTCTATCGATACCAATATTCCAGAAAAGGTGACAAAACCACACATACACATTGATGACGTACCCTCCGCTCCGCTTACGAGCGTTACCGTCACTCTGGTACGTAGCTTACCATTTGTATAAAGGGTGATGACGTACTCTCCTAAAGGATGAAGCATACGCATTCGTCCTACATCATGTTGGCGTAAAGTTATTCATAATGGCTACCGTAAGGGAACCGCCAACCTTCACCCAAAACACTCACAGAGTCTAACCTTTGTTGAGTTCGGAGAATACCTCCTTTCTCCTCGAAGCCCCATAGCAGGCCCTATCGAAGGCCCCGTAGAAGGCCCCTCCTCAGAGCCTAAAGGTCACAGCCTCTCTACCGAAAAACATGGAGCTGGTCAAATAGAGTTGGTCTAACAAGACGTGGTCAAGGAAGACTTGGTCAATAGATATTATCTCCATAACTGCCACCCATGATCTCTACCATGACCTCTACAGCTGCCTCCTACATCTTAGTTAGATTACCTATAAATAGGGAAGCCATCACAGAGGTATGTAACCTAACTTTAACCATGAGATATCCTCTCCTCTATCTCAATACTTCAATAACATAATCATCATGACTGATTCTCACACCAGAGGCGGCTCCCGGGGGCTTCCCCCGGGCATCGTCTAACGTAGGGTCTTCTATTTCTTATATGCGGGTTATCTTGTTCTCGACATCACCACCATCACCACTATATGATTTCTCCGATCACCATCGAAGCCTGGTATGTGCCTTTATTTGCACAATCAGTGGCGCCATCCGTGGGGCCCGCAATAATAAGTCTCGTTTTTCTGAGTCAAATAGTCGTTTTCCATAAATAACGATCGAATTCACCCGCAATTCTTGACATCATTGGAAACACCACTTAAATCTCCACTTTTACCTCTAATCATGAGGTCTTCCTCTAACCAAAAAACTTTACGTTTATCATTGTAACAACCTTTGTCAGGTTCAAATGGAGCAGCCTATGTTATAGCCTGTTTGGAAAAGAAAGGTTTAGTAACCTTCATATGAGCCTATATAATCCTCTGTTGGGGTTTATTTTAAGAAGAAGGGCTGAAGCGATAGCCTCTGTGCAACCTTCTTAGCAACGTTAAAGCCTTTTTAGCAACATTGAAGCCTTCTTAGCGATGTTGAAGCCTTTTTAGCAGCGTTGCAGCCTTCTTAGCAATATGACAGCCTCCGCAACAGCTAACAACCTCTGTTGCAACCTTCACAACATCATTTAACCTTTGTAGAAGCCTGCAAACTTTATGGCATCCTTCGCAGCAGCCTTCAACCCATGTGGCAGCCTTTGTAGCAGCCTACAACATGTATGGCGGCGGCCGCATGAGCCAGCAAGCTCAGTTATAGCCTTCATAGCAACTTGCAACTTATATGGCAGCCTCCGCAAGAGCCAACAAGCTCCGTTTCAACCTTCTTAGCAGTATGGCAGCCTTCGCAACAGTCTACAACCTATATGACAGCCTCCGCAGGAGCCAGCAAGCTCCGTTGTAGCCTTCACATCAGCCTACAGTTTATATGACAGCCTCCGCAAGAGCCAACAAGCTCCGTTTCAACCTTCTTAGCAGTATGGCAGCCTTCGCAACAGCCTACAACCTATATGGTAGCCTCCGCATGATAAATTACATATCTACACAAAGTTTACTCAATTCAAAATGTAACCTAACTAAAACTTAAAATCATCAACATATTAGTACTTAAAATAAGCAACAATTAATACAAACAAATTATAATACATAATTTATTTACTGAATTGAGTAATTAACCTAATTAAATAATGAAAAAAATTAATAGATTCAACAAATCAATTAATACAAACAGATTATACCGTCATAATGTTCAGCTTGTTCAGCAAGCTTGGTGACGTAGATGAAGGTGTCACGATCAGTTGAATAAGCCATCGATTACTTTTTAGTTTTACTTACTCTCTGTGTGTGTTTTTTTAAGAAAGAAAAACGAGTGAAAAGATGAGTGAATGAGAGCGACTTTTCTTGTGTGTGGGGTTTTGGGGTATTTCTTTTCACATTGGAGGGGTGTTTGTTTTGGCTTATATGTGAGCTTATGAGCTTATTTGATTTCGGCTTATATAACATAACCTTCAATTTTCTGGCTTATATTAAGATTTATGGGTTTATATAAGTTTATCATATCTTAATAAACATATATAAGCTCACAAGTCTTTAAATAAGCCGGAAAATTAAGGTTTATGTTATATAAACCGAAATCAAATAAGCTCATAAGCTCACATATAAGCCGAAACAAACACCCCATAAATGGCAAATACTATGCCCATGACTTTCAGCGACTGGTAACTTTTTTCAAAGTAAATAGAAAAAACTTTGCAATTTACAAGCGACTTTTTAGGCATACTAAAGCGACTTACATTTTTTCATTTTCAATTTCTTATAATACTAAAATTAAAATCTATTGATAATAAAGGATCATTACGTAATAATTTAAACAAATTAAAACATTACAATAAAACTTCAAATAAAATGACTAATTAGTGTTTATTTGATCGACGTCAAATGTGTTTTACTAAATCAGTTTTTAACCTTAGATAAGTTGTTTTGTTGTGCATCTCTCGAATAATTTGTGATGTTTCTTGATGCGTTCGTACGAGATTATCATCACGATGTTGCTCATTTGGAAAACATTTCGGAGAGATAGCCTGCTCGGAATCATGTAGAATCATATTATGTAATATGATGCATGTGTACATTATATCCGTTATCTTACTTGGCGTCATCCCTCGAGCAGGCTATTTAAGTATCATCTACTTTTTCTTTAAGACACCAAAAGCTCGTTCCACATCTTTACATGATGCTTCGTGTGTGGTCTTATACATTACTCGTTATGATCATTCAACCTCGGATTTGAAATGGACTTTTAAAGAACGGACCATTCCGGATATATCCCGTCAGTTAGATAATATTCCCTTTTATAAGTCACATCGTTAGCCACAAATGGAACATCTGGTGCTTTCCCGGATTTGAGATCATTGAAATATGGTATTACCGTAAAACGTTCATGTCGTTGTTCATCCCGTAGACACAAAAGAACGCATGCCAAATCCATAAGTCTTGGGAGGTAATCGCTTCCAATAAAATGAATGGATCTGCCCCGTGATTACGCCTACAAAATTAAGCTTGTAATGCAATTGGGCAATTCTCTTACGGCCATTCCGTACAATCAATGTTTTCTATCATCCTATGAAACTCATGTTTTTCCTCGTGACGAGCATAGAGTTATTCGATGTTATTATATGTCAGTTTTTTCAAATACTCATTTCTACTGAACTCTATAACGGCCGTACAGAGAGCTACGAGAGACTCATGGGCTGTTATAGCACCTATTTGCATATATTCGTCTAGAGCATCAAGATCGAAGCCGTATGCCATTTGACGAATTGCAGAAGTACGCTTAATCAATGGGGGAATGATAACTTTTCCCATACAATCAGCGCTTAAGGGAAAATAAGGCATCCGTTATTTCTTGAACAATGCGTGTGAATAGCTTTCAGCTCATTCGAAATCGCGTACGGAATGTTGCTTCATTATACTATAGGTGTTCGGAGAAGTAAGCCGCCACTAAATGATCATGAGAACCGAACAATATATGTAAACTTGGTTTCGTAAGATTTTTGGCTTTGAAGCTTGAATAACCGCACTACAAGCCTCTGTAAAAATGCTAGCTCACTATTATTAACTTAATCTTCATCGTCCAAGGATGTATAAAAGAATATATCAAAAGACATTTTGTAGATGAAAGGTGTAAAAGTGTACAGAGAGAATGTGTAAATAAAAATAGGAAACTAATAGGGTATTCATATGATAGAAATGTTTAAATTATATGATTTTGTGTGTAGAAGGATAAGTAGATGATTTTTGTATGAGGCTTTAGCAATGCTCTTTTTTTTACAACAATGCTAATTCCTCCTAAAAAACATCCTACTAATCAACCTACACACGAGATCCTGACAAATGACAGAACTGACGGTTTGAATTTAGCGAGATAATAAGTGAAAAAAATATATATTATATGATTGTGTGTGTAGGCGGATAAGTTGAATGATTGTGTAAGAGGCTTTAGCAATGCTCTTTTTTTACAAAAATGCTAATTCCTACTACAAAAACATCCTACTAATCTTCCTACATGGTGTAGTAAAACTGCAACTAAAGAAGAAATAATGACCGGAATCGAAGGATGATTCTTATTATAAGGATAACCAAAGCTTAAAGCTTATTACAATGAAAGGAGAATTATTGTCTGATTTCCAATGCTGATATCAGGTCAATTTATAGGCAAAAAAAGGACCCAACAGACCCTTATTTATTTTTAAACAGACTCTTAGACTACTAGAACTTAAGACAAAACCACTAGACTTCCAAAACTGGTGAAAACATAAATTCTAGTTGCATCAGCCGCCCCTGGTTGAAGAAGAACTCGCCCTCGAGTTATAGTTGCTCTTAAGATCCCCTTTGAACGGAACTAGATGCTTAACATTAAATACGTCTGAGGTATTGAGGTGACTTGGTAACTGCAACTGGTAGGCATTATCATTAATTTTCTTCAGAATCTGACAATGACCAACCTTTCAATCATGCAACTTGATGTTTACTCCAGCATGCAGCCTATCCTTGGTCAAAATAGCGCACATATAATCTCCCTCCTTAAAAAGAACCATTCGACGATGTACATCTGCAACAACTTTATATTTGCCATTGTTGGTTTCAATCTGTAATTTGACTTGCTCATGGGTCTTTCTGATTTGTTTAGCAATTTTGTCAGCCTTCAAACTATTGTTCTCTGAAATTGGAATTGGGGTCAGATCGGTGATGCTATTAGGACTAAGTCCATAAACAACTTCAAATGGACATCGTTGAGTAGTTCAATTCTTTGAATTGTTGTAAGCAAACTCAGCATAAGGAAGTACTAAATCCCATTGCTTTGGTTTGTCACCTGCCAAATAACATAATAGGTTTCCTAGAGTCCTATTTACAACTTCCGTTTTTTCGTCTGTCTCGGGATGATACGAGGTGCTAAAACATAACTACCCATCTTTTTCCATAAAGTTCTCCAGAAATGCCCCATAAACTTGGAATCACGATCTGATGTTATAGTGAGAGAGAGCCCATGCAAACGAAAAACCTCTTTAAAGTACAAATCTGCTACGTTTGAAGCATCCATGGTCTTCCGACACGGTATGAAATGGGCCATTTTTGAGAATCTATCCCCAACCACCATAATAAAATCCTTTCGCCATTAAGTACACAGAAACTCACATCATTCCAAGAGGAAGATGGGAAGGGTAGAGGAGTGTAGAGCCCTGCATTAGTGGAAACTCTCTTTGAGCGTTGGCATACTTGACACCTTTCTACATGTCTAGTAATGTCGCGCCTCAATTTTGGCCAAAAATACTTTCTTTCCACCAACGATACTTTTGTCTCGACCAAAATGTCCCAAAGCGTGTAGTTCATCAACTAGCTTTTCCAACAAGGAACAATCTGGAATGCACAACAACAACCCCTTAAACAAAAATCCATCTTGAATTTGATAGTCATAACGTTGTCCCTTCTGAACTTCTTGCATAATAGGCCCGAAATAATTATCCTCCAAATATAGTTCCTTGAAGACGTCAAACCCTTGCACTTCTGCTCTCATTATTGAGAGGTAGGAAGCTCTCTGACTCAAGGCATCAGCAACTCTATTTAGAGTTCCAGCCTTGTATTTTAATGTAAAATTAAATTTTTGCAAGAAGCTTACCCATTTTGCATGTCTCGGACTCAACTTATGTTGGTTATTACTGTACTTAAGTGCTTCATGGTCCGAATTAAGGATGAACTCTTTATGCACCAAATAATGTTGCCAATGTCCCAAAGTTGGAATTATAGCATAAAACTCGACATCATACGTGGTATAATTCAGCCTTGAATCACTTAGTTTTTCACTAAAGAAGGCAACCAGATGTCCCTCTTGACTTAGGACATCATCTATTCTAACCTTACATGCGCCACATTCTACTTAAAATAACCTTTCCAAAATCTGGTTACACGAGAACCGAAGCTTCTGACATTTTCTTTTTGACAAGTTCAAAACTTTCACTAGCTTTCGGAGTCCAGTAAAACTTCAGACCACCCTTCATGCATTCGGTAATTGGAGCTATTAAACTACTAAATTTCTGAATGAAGTGTCGATAAAATAAGGCTAGACCATGGAAACTTTGAACATCATGAATTAAACGAGGAGTAGGCCATTCGACTATAGCCTGAACCTTGGGTCGATCAACCATTACTCATTCGACAGAAATAATAAACCCGATAAACAACATGGATGAAGTTGCAAAACTGCATTTCTTTAGATTCGCATATATTTTCTATTTTCTCAAAGTTTCAAGTACATCTTCCAAATGTTTATAATGCTCTTCTAAGGAGTGTGAGTATACCAGGATATACAATGACACACTTGTGAAGAAATGGCTTAAGGACATGATTCATGACTCGCATGAACGTACTTGATGCATTTGACAACCCAAATAGCATCACAAGCCATTAATACAAACTCTCACGAGTCTTGAATGATGTTTTTCATTCATCCCTAAGTCGTATACGAATTTGGTGGTACCCGCTCCGTAAATCGATCTTTGAATATACCTTTGAACCAGCAAGTTAACCCAACATATCATCTAAGCGAGGAATTAGATAATGGTACTTAACTATGATTTTATTTATTGCCTGACTATCAATGCACATACGCCACGTACCATCTTTCTTGGGGGTCAAAAGTGCAGGCACGGCGTACGGGATCATACTTATTATGATGAGCCCCTTTTCCATAGCTTCTTCTCCTTGGCGTTGTAATTCCTCGTGCTCTTTTGGACACATGCGATAAGGTACTTTATTAGGCAAACTTGAGTCTGGAATGAGATCTATATGGTGTTGAATATCCCTCATAGGTGGTAGCCCTGAAGGAAGTTCTTTTGGCATCACATTGGTGTACTTCGCAATAAGTGGCTTCATAAATTGCGGGACTGAAACAAGTGGTTCTTCGTCACGAACAACCAATGCATACATGATCCCGGACTCATCTACTTCATCCATGATATTAGTGATTGAGCGAAGAATCTCATTACCTTTCTTAGTTGGTTTGGCAAGACCCACTACTTTCGATGGAATCAACGTCACTTTAACATTATCCTTATTAAAGGTGTATGTATTAGACCTTCCATCGTGAGTTGTGCAACGATCAAATTTCCAAGGCCTTCCAAGAAGAATGTAACAAGCATCCATGGATACTACATCGCACCAAACATTATCAAAGTACATATGTCCTATTCAGAAAGAAACCAAACACCTGTTATCAACCATCACCTTGTTTCCTTTCTTGAACCAACTAAGCTTGTACGGTTTTGGTTGTATCTCTTGCTTTAAATTTAGCTTTTCTATGGCATCTCGAGATATGACATTCTCACAACTTCCACTGTCAATGATGAGTTTTCAAACCTTATCTTTGATAGTACAAGTCGTGTG